>LZPO01117074.1:162078-173151 GCA_001675575.1 Neotoma lepida
GCCTTGCTGGCTGCAGTCCATTTAGCTTCTCTCCTGGGCTGCTTCTGTGTTTGGCCTCCTCAGCTGACCCTGCATGCTTCTGGCATCTCCAGCTTCCTGTGGTCTCCATTTGCAGCCCCCCAACCCCACTCTCACCCTCATCCCCTACAATTTCAAGAATCGCTCTCTCAGGGGCTGCCTTCAGGGAATCTGGCTCAGCTGTACAATGCCTGTCCTTCTGGGCCATCCTCTGAAATCTGGGTGGAATCCTGCATGTCCCTGCAACTCTTACGTTCTGTATNCCTGCAAAACTAGCACCGTGTGGATGAAGCCAGCATCTGTCAGCACTTGAACAGCAGCCTGGCCACCTTGGATTGGCAGCTGAGTGCCTGGGTCCTGATCTGGGAACAGGGATAGTCTTTTAGATGTGTTTTCGCTTTTATCCCCTGAAAGTGGGTAGGGTCCTGCCAATTTCCAAGATGCCCACAAGACACCCTTTCTACTGTCCAGGTGCAAAACACCTGCCTTTTCTATTAGCATGTATCAAACTGTACAAAGTCTGGGTTTCTTTAGGCCATTTACACACACACACACACACACACACACACACACACACACACACACACACAAGCTGCTTGGATCATATTCATGCTCAATACTTTCATAGATTTTTGAATGATGACATTCTCTTTAACAACCATATCCTCCATGTCAACAGCATTAAGAGTGATCCTTTTCAGACCAAACAAGCAGCCTCACGAATCTGTCTGCTCTGCCCTTTGCTCCTAGTGATCGCTATGAGCTTGTTTGAGCTTGTTTAAAGCCACATTCTGAATGCTAGACTGCCTTAAAACTCTCGCCCCCACCAGGTTGCTCAGTCTGTTGCCTTTTGACTTAGCTTTCCACAGGGTCTCAGGCATGGGAAAATGTTGACAAGTTCTTTGCCACAATGCAACATGAATGGCATCTAGTCCAGTTCCCAATAAAACGTTTGTTTCCAAATCAAAGTTCAACAGTATTGCTTGTCTGCATTNCCACCTCTGTCCTGGTCCTCTGAGCTCCCACCAGAATCCCTCACTAAACTAAGCTCACAGCCAGGTTCTAGGGCTTCTCTAACCTGAATTTTCCAATTTCCAAATTTCTGTAATCCAACTGCAAGAACTTCCCAAGCACGTGTCAGGTAGTCACAGCGGTGACCTCACTTCTCCGGCAACAATTTTCTGAGTGTTAATCAGACTTTACATTACTGTGACAAAATACCCCAGAGAAGNAGCTTAAAGCTTGTTTTGAATCATGGTGTCTGAGGGTCCAGCACGGGTCAGCTGGCTCTGCTGCTTCCAGACCTGGGGTTAGGCAGGGCAACATGGGAGCAGAGCTGCTCACCTCATGGAGGCCAGGAGACAGAGAGCAAGAGATAGAGGAGGTAAGGGCAACGTATAACCCTCAGGGATGTGTAGCCCCACCTCCGAAAGTTTTCTAGAACCTTCCAAAATAGCAGCACCAGCTGGGGGATCAAGTACTCAACACATGAGCCTATAAGGCCCGTTTCATACACTAGCCTTAGAATAGACCCTAAACTGAGGTTTCTTAGAAGACAATCCCAGGATGCTTCAGGGAGTTTAGGGGAAGGAGGCAATCCCAGAGAGTGTGGCAGAAGTGTGGAGAAGCTGGTCAGGAGGAGCAAAGCAAGGAAAGGGAGCACGGATGAGCAGGTGACCACCGCTGGCCGCTGAGTTCCTAGGAGGCTTCAGAGCCCAGCCAGAACTGCTTGCTCAAAGGTTTCTCCAAGGGGTCGTTATTCGTTAGCTCCCATCCAGCAGTGGCTTAGGCTCCCTCCTGCACTGCATAGCAAGGCCCTGTCTCAAATTATGTCTGGAGTCGGTAGCTTACACTTGTTTGTTCTTACTGTTTGCTAGTCAGGTGCTAGGATATATTTTACAGCTGAGAAAAGTGAGACACAGACTGTCAGCAACACTAGCTTCACAGCACACACACCTGAGTGCTGGGTGGAGCCTCCACCCGCATCCACATGGGCCTTTCTCATCCAGGGCACATTGCTGTTGGGGACACACATGGGAAGGGAGAATGGGGCTGGGAACTTTGNCACCTGTGGTCTTACCATTCTGATTGAGGCTCCTGTCCAGTGCGCAAGCGTTCCGTATGAGTGACACATGTTAACGAAGCCACCCAGGTGTACCTCAGCAGGCAGTGCAGCGGCCAGGGTAAACTTGGGGACGCATGTCCCACAGCTCATGGTTACCATGGAGAAGTATGCATGGCATTCAAGGAAAGCCAAAATCTGGGTTTTTTTATGGAAGATTCTCCTTACTTTTAATTATAAAAAATGTTTTAAAAACAACTTTATTAAGGTGTAATTTACATATCATAATCTTTTCCCATGTAAAGTATGGAATTTTTAAGTAATTTTTAGTAGGCATCATGATAGCCTAATTTAAAAACATTTCCATTAACCTTAAATAAATCTCAAACCCAGGAGCAGTTACTCTCCATTTCCAACCCTGGGTGACCATTGCTCACTTTTTCACCCCATAATCTAGCCTCTTCTTGACATTTCACAGAAATGGGTCATGTGGTATATTGCCTTTTATGACTGCCTTCTCTCATTTAGTGCAGTCTGTTTGAGATTTATCCATGTTGCAGCAGGGACTAGAAGCGTATTCCTTTCTGTTGCTGCATAAGCACTCACTGTATAGACATAGCACCTTCTCTTTATAGACACTCCTCAGTTGAAGGACACCGGGCTCTTTCCACCTGTGGACTGCTGGAATAATGATGCTAAGGACATTGTAAGCAAGCGTTTCTGTGGATACACATTTGGTTTCTCTTGAGCATAAGCCTAGGAGAAGAACTGCTGGGTCATGAGGCTGGGTCACATGCTTTTAACCATTGTGCTAGCCAAGGGGACACCACCCCAGACCCTCAGCCCAGTCTCCTGACCTGAAGGTCACACCTACCTCTTTTCCATGCCNCCCCAGGTTAGAACTCACCCCAGCAGAATCTGCTCAATAAATTCAGGCTTTGAAGATGGGAAGTAAGGAGAAAGCATTTTGTCAATAGCTTTTGCTTCCCCCTTACCTTATGGTGGGTGGGGAGTGGGGAGAGTCCAGAGCCTGTTGAAAAAAAAAAAGGAAAAGGAGAAATGTGGAAAAGTACAAATCAATACCTGGCCATCTCCTGTCACCGTGCCCACTGGTGGAGCCCACAGGTGAAGTGACCTATCTCTACCTGACTGTTTGACTGAAGGTAGGCATTTATCAAATGTATAGCCAGCTCTGTGTGTTACTCAAGTTCTAGTCCCTTAAGAGATGTCACAGTCTACCGAATCGAGTTTGCCCTTGGCCTCATTTAACCATCTGGGATCTATCATTCTCATGGATATTTACTCCTTTGGTAGAATAAAACCCAAGCTCGTTGGCATGGACACAGCCCTTTGCCATCCTCTCAACACCACTTCCCATCTCTTGGTGCTCTCTTTGCTCCATGTTGCCCAACTCTGGGAGCTTGGCCCTGATTGGGCTCTCCTCAGCCCATCCCTCACTACTCTGCTGTGGCTCACTCCATCCCTAGTTTTCTGAAAAAGAAATGAACCCTAGACCCTCCCCAAGCCACTTTCCACTGCAACCCGAGGAGCCTCCTTTGTGTGGTCCTTTGTCCAAAATGGCAGCTCCTCACCTAGATACTTGTTCTTAGCTTTNTAGGGCAAGTGCAAGGAGATGGACAGAGGTTGGGACTCACCTGAGTCAGAGCTCCTGGAAGCAGGTAGCCCCTTTCACTCCTTACCCCCAGGTAAACAGGATGATTTGCTCACACACTTGTGGTTCCAAGCTCAGNTCCTTTTTGAAGCCATTGGGAAGGCCAAGCCACATGGGGCTATGCTTATCCCTTCATGTTGGAGCTTAAATGTTATCAGCAGCCTGGAAGGAAAGGTGAGCATGTGAATATGCTGGGACATTGCAGGATGACAGCCAAGGACAGTGGCCAAGGAGCTGATGGCACNATGGTATGCCTTCTATCAGATTCTTCATCTTCCTTCAGCTCCATCTGAGCCTCCACTATAGGGCAGCTCACCCAGCTCAAGAGGAAAGCGTTGCCTGAGGTGATGGGAGCTGGAATGAAAAAGACCATAAACTGGACTCCAGAGGCTGAGAAAGCACAGGATCATGACACTGGCAGCTTGGATGCCCGCTGAGGGCTTCCTGGCTTATAAAGTGCACCTTCTAGCTACATCCTCACGGTTTGGCAGAACCACACAGCTCCCTTCCTTCCATCTAGTCTTAGAAGGGCATTAATCCCAGTATGAGGGTTCNACCCCCATGACCTAATCACTTCCCAAGATCTACCTGCTGATACCTAACTTCCAGCATCATGGCAGGTGAATTCGGTCTGGATATACACTCAGGCCACAGCAGCCGCCAGGAAGATGGAAACCTAGTGCGGCCAGCATTTCTGACTCTTACAAGAGAAGCCAAAACTCCCATATTTTAATGGAAATCCTCCAGTTTTTAAATGTTGGCCAAAAGCNTCATCCGTTCTCCTGGCTGTCACCAACACCTGCAGGTTGGATTCAGCCCTCCGGCTGCCAGCTTCAATCTCGACTGCACGTGTTTCTATTTCTGTATATGTAGTGATTGATTTTACTTCGAGTTATGTCCTTCTCCTCATTAGCCTCAGGGAACAGCCGTGCCAAGGCTCCTGTGGCTGTCCCCATGCCTGGCATTTAGATGATGTTGCATGTTAGTGCAGTGAGTGAGGTAGAGGGTTCCAAGCACGCTACAGCCCCCATGAAGTCTGAAGGTTCTAGAGAGGGGAGCCAGGCACTGCTGGCTGGGGCAGCCTGGAAGCATGAGAATCCTGGCTGCAGGACAGGCAGCTCCTGGTCATTTGTGATTTAAATTCCACCATATCCTTTGCACACTCCTGTAAGCCAGGGACTGTACAGGCCACCAGGCTGTTCATACAGATGAGCCTGGCCCCAGGCACAGGGCCAGAGAGAAACTGGCCTTTCGGGGGATTGGAAGAGGTAAGAATTTTAACAAGTTTAATAAAAACGGAAAGTAAAACCCGAGCTGGTGGAACGGCTGGTTTCCATCAGTTTAAATAGACTTAAAGGACCTGTGGTGCAAAGGATGCTGGGAGCTCAGAGGCAATGTGCCAGGAGTCTGGGACAGGCCTAGGAGACCCAGGCATCAGTCCTAGGTCTTATCTACCTTCTTCTGAGTGGCCAGAAATCTGTCTAGGATCAGCCCTAGAGGAAGGGCTTAAGTAGGGAGCCAGTAGGGAAACAGGTTTAAACCCCATGGCAGAAGCTTCTGGAACCCCTTAGACACAACGTGAAAGCTGTACTCTAGTATGTCCAGGAGAGTTCACACTGTTTGTGCTTGACCCAGGAAGGACCCCAGGATGCCCAACTCCTATCTCCCCACCAGTGTACCCAGTCTTTTGGGCATGACCCCCGCATTTTAGAGATGAGGAAAAGTGAGTCAAAGAGACCAGCTAGCATGCCTAAGGTGACACAGCTGTGGGTGGGAAAGCCAGACCCAGAGCCCCTCAGTGGCCACCCTGAGCTTGCACACTGCCCCAAGTTTGTGTTCATTCCACCTCTCCTNCCCACTGCCCTGAGCCTTTGTTCCTGCATCCCTTATACTTTGAAGGGGATGACATGAGCTTAATTAGGACCCTGANCCACTCTTGGGGTATGCACTGGACACTTTCTACCAAGTGAAATAGTACAGTGATCACTCTGTGGTTGGCTTTCTGGATGGTGGCTTCACAAAGCCCAGGATGTCCACTACAGAGTGTCCAGAGCCTAGTGACATGGCCTCTGATTCACATGATGGGTAGGGTCTGAGACCATCAGTCACAGAGAAGGATGGAGGTATCCCTATGTGACAGGATGGAGACACAGAGACAGAGTGACATACAGAAAGAGTCATAGAGAAAACCCGAAGAGAAACATGGAGGTTCTCAGGCTGAGAGACAGACANGGTGCTAAGCTCTGTTACCAATACCATCCCAGTGTGGCCGCCTCCACTCCACAACCTCCCACCCCCCATTCTCCTCAGCCCTGTGCAGCAGCTGCTGCATCCCCCAAGGCTTGAAAGGCTCCTGGGTTTCTGGTCAAATGGACAGAGCAGCAAGAAGATGGTCCCCAGGTTGTACTGGTGTAGGAACCCCTAAACAAGGTGACCAGAAGGCAGAGTCAAGGCTGATTTCCAGTGCCTATGAGTCCAGTTCAGAAAGACACACTCAGTNGTCCAGGTCCTGACAGTTATGCCAAGAGCTTAATGTCCACAGCACAGGGCCACTAAAATCAAGGTTGGGAAGAAGCAAGGAGGACTCTGGAACCAAAGTGGTTAGGAGCCCAGGTATTTATGCAGGTGACATACCATTTCAGCCCCCAGCATCAGGCAGCAGAGCTGGACCCAAGTTTGAGGAGGCCCAGGAATGCATCAGCAGCTGCTGAGCCCANGGTGGTGACTGTGTTTGGTTACCTTTGTGTCTCTGGCACCTTGTGAACCACTGAGAGCCAGCCTCTCTGAGTCTGTCAGTTGAGAAGATCGCTGGACTTTGTGGCTGTCTGTGCATGTGGGTGGGTCCTTCCTGTGACTAGTGTACAGCNACCAGGAAGGGAGGGCCTTGCCCTAGAGTNCNGAGCTGGGTCCTAGCCTCATAGGCAGAGGTTGAGAGCTTTCCTGGGAGCCATCCACAGGGGCTTGTGGCCTTCATCTTGGCTGCCAGAGCCTTCTGAGGTCTTTTTTTGTTTTTTTATGGTTTGGGATTAACTTGAGGTCCATGCAGCTGAGACTTATTTGATCTGAAGCAGAGTGGTAGTTTTCTGAAGGTCACCGTGTAATTTCATCTCATGATACATTGCTTGGTGGTGGCTGCAGGTGGCAGAGGGGAGAGATGACAGCTGTTCCTGAGAAGATTCAGTCCAGCTGATGACCTTGGCTTTTGAAGACACGGCCGAGAACTGCAGGGAAAGGCTGTTATAGGTGGGGGTTGGGGGTTACAGTAGGGTCGCTGCCCGACTATGATAAGGTTGTAATGTTTCCAGTGGGTTTCTGCTTTACCTTTCTGCTTTCTTTAAATGGCTGAAGCTGTCCCTTGGAAACTTGTTCTCCAGTCTTGGGCCATGTTGATCACATCTCATCCCTGTCCCATAGCCTGGCCAATCCAAGCATCCCAGCTNCACCTCCACCATGCTTNATTCAGGGGTAAACATGTAGTGTTCAGCTGTGGGATATTTGTGATGCTCTGTTGGGATTAGCAGCTGTGAGCTTAGAGCTGGTGGGGTTACCTTAAGAAGGAAACCTTCCTGAAGCTTCAGGAGACACAGGCTTCCCTCTTCGCCATTCCAACACCTAACTCATGCTGTACACATGTGCATAGCTCACATGCCCTCAGTGTCTTAAGTTATTGTAGCTTCTCTCACCTTAGCTGCAGCTCTGTCCTTACTCGTGACCATGACAATGCTAAAAAGGCTGGGANGGCTTACCACAGAGTACCAAGCTCTTGGTGAGGAGTAGTTAGGAGGATCTTCATGGAGCCACAGANTCTTTCTGGGCTTCNGGCNCTGTTTTACAGCCACACTATGAAGAGTTTGGACTGTCTGATCATCATATCAGAACCACAATGTTCCTGTGAGCTGCCTAGGGCTTTCTTGGGTCAGCCTGTGCCTCTGAGATATTGGTGTCCCAATCAGCAAATGATGAAGCTGCACAAAGAAATCTGAATTATATTAAATGTAACNGGGTTAAATTCAGCAGCTAACAGGAAGGACTCTTGGGTTATGGAATTAAAAACAAGCCAGATAAAACAATACAAAAAGTATGCTCTAAGAGAGGTAGAAATGTAGACAAGAGAAGAATGGGTAAGGACTCACCTGGAAAATAGGGACCAAAATGATCCNGACAAACATTTTCTTTATCTGACCAAACAGAATTTAAGACCAAAAAAAAAAAATATCATAAGGGTCAAGGAAGGAAATGGCAGGTATAAAAAGAATAACAAACTGAGGAAGCATTTATTCATTATAGTTATGCAACTACCTGGCAACACAGGCTTCAAAGTGCCAAGCAATTGCTTATCATGATGCCCTAGCTCCATAAAATAGTGATGACAGTTAAATACAACTCAAAACAATAACCAGTCGAACCTCATGAAGAAATAGATAACCNCATGGTTGTAGTCATAGGTCTTTAACATGCTCAGAAACAGAGAAACAGATAACTCAAAGAAAGCAATTAGTAAGCTAGAATTACTATATATAGAGAGAATTATATTACCCCAGCCNCAGATAAACCCCTGGAGAACAATAAAACATTGTCAGAAACTCATAGAATATGAACGAATGTGTTGAGATCTGAACCCAGCTTACTCAGTTTTCCAAAGCTGTGTATCATTATTCCTTGTGTGGGTGAGCACATGGATATGTGCACGTGTGTATACATGAATATGTGTTTTTATGTGTGTTTATGTGCATTCTTATAGACACCAGGACCACCAGCTCAGTATATCCCTACCCACAATGGANTGGGCCCTCCACATCAATCACTAGTTAAGCAAATGGCCTACAGGTTTGCCTACAGCCCTATTTTATGGAGGCATTTTCTCAATTGGGGTTCTCTCCTCTCAGATGGCTCTAGCTTATATAAAGTTGACATAAAAGTAGCCAGGACACCATCCCTCTGGTTTGAGTCACCTTGGAGGCAGTTAAGAGTTCCCTAGGATGTTGGTTTCCCTGGGCTCAAGAATATCATTAGCATGGCCTAGTCTACACTGACTTTTTTCCAAAGCTCATGGAATACAACCTCCAATGCCCTAACCATGCCATGTAGAAAAGCCTGAGACAGAGGCCAGAAGCAAGATGTGGACTTCGGGAAAGAATCTCTCTAGGAGTGAGGACAGTAGATGCAAAGGTCCTGAGGCAGACATATGCCTCGGGCAGTCTAGGGGTAACAAGGAGGATACAGGGGTGAGGGCTAAGGTCAAGGGTGACTATATACATTTCCATTGTCATAGCTTAGTCAGCCTCTCATGGTGGATGTTTAGATGTTTCCATCCCTGGCTATAATAGACATCCTTGACCACAGATCTGTCTGTGGTGAAGTGTATCTCAGGGCATGTGCCAAGAGCTGGGGGCTGCCATGTCACTTTTACAGCCAACACCAACGTCCCCTCTGCAGGGGGACTGTGCTTGTGCTGGTTGTGTAAGGGTCCTTCCTGTCCCTTCCCTCCATCTCCACCTAGTCATTCCTCCTGAGAAGCTGTTTGTCTCCCTGGGCCTGCCTTCCTTCATCCCACCCCATCCCTTCAGATAGATGCCTGCTCTGCTACTGCAGACGGCCAGGGAGTCCAATAGCCTTCAGAGGCCTCAGAGGACACGTCCCTTGATGGAAACTCTCCACTCAGGAACAACTCTCCTCTCCATAGCCTATGCAGCCTGCTTTCCCAGAAGCTGTGAACTCCCCAGTAGCTATTTTGAGATGAGAGGTGAGCACAGGCTAGCCCACTGTTTGTCCCTGGGAAATTGGCAGCTGGTAGAATCTGACACAGCACAGAAGATGTCTTGCCTAGAAAGAAGGGCTCTGTCTCCTGGGCTCCCCACTCTGGATAGAGCCAAGTCTCACAAACTGCCTATGTGACACTGCAAGACTTTGATAGGCCTGGGAGGTCTGAACTGTCCCCTGGGACATGATTAGTGCTTGAGACTGGTTGACTGGATAAGTGAATGGATGGGCTGTGATGGAATGGGAAAACATCTGGATTCCGGGTTGAACAGGCCTCTGCTCAGATACACCATTGCTTAAGTTGTGTTGCCCTGAGTGGAGTGTTTTCCTCTCTGAGCTTTACTCTTATCTAACANCCTGTAACCATCTTGATTTGCCTGGGCCAAGGAGAGGACAGTGCAGGATGGTTGGAGTGTTTTGCAAACTGTAACGTGCTTGAGAATTGAGGCTATCATCTTAGGCTCTCTGCAGATGTGCTGCAAGACAGTAGCCTGTCCCCTGGTTTTCCTCATGTGCAGGCAGTTTCCTGAGCAGAAGTTTCCCGAGTAGGACATGATATTCAGCTGATGCCAGGGGCAGAGGGATGGGAGGGTCGGCAGGGAGGCTGGGCTGCTGTGGGCAGGGGTGATGATGTATCAGTCCTCAACATGTTGTGGGCTTGTCTGTGTGTGTGCAGCATTCTCCTGGGCAAAATGGGAGAGCGGGAGAGACTCCAGTGTTGAGCTGCAAGTGGGAACAATCTCTGGCTTGTTTATCTTGTGGACAGATGAGCTGGGTGGCTTGGAGGGTGGGGGAGACGGACGTGGGGGGAGCTAGAGAGAGGAAAGAAATCAGAGGGAGAATCAAAGGGATATTCAGAGAAGAAGAACAGGGACAGACAAGAGAGGGGCAGCACAGGCCAGGGTGGCAGATAGAGAGACAGAGAGAGAGCCCATGGGGGAACCTTGCAGGGTCTCACACACGTCCCAGAGCCCCTTGTTCCTGCCAGGAGGCATTCCCAGCAGCCTGAATTCTCTTATTTTGTTTTTCTTTTGGAGACATGGTCTTGCTGCCCAGCCCAGGATGATCTCAAACTCAAGAGTCTCCTGCCTCTGCCTCCCAGGTGCTGGGGTGGCAGGTGTGAGCCACCATACGTGGTTCAAGAGTTCAGGCTCAGCCCTCCATAGTCTACAAAGTCAAACCAACCCCTTCCTCTGGTGCCCAGTCAAAAGAAACCTTGCCCCTAAGGAGGCTGAAGGAAAGCTTTGAACTTCCCTGTGAGGAGCTTTGCCCTCTGGGTGCTCTGCCTCAGCTTTCCCAGGCTTATTACCTGCAGGTCATACTTCTAGAGCATGCCTCCATATTCCTAGAGGGCTGCCNCAGCCCTAGCTTCTGGAGTGCACCTTATCCCTCGTTCCCCAAACATTCCCCCCTGCAGCTGTCACCATTGCCATAGACCAAACTCATCGCTTTTATTGACTTAGCATTTTTTACTAAGTCACTCAATTTCTATGTAACTGAGATTTACTCAGAAAGGAAACCCCAGATCACTATGGGAAATAAACAGCCAGTGCCACTGGCA
>LZPO01117074.1:175071-195306 GCA_001675575.1 Neotoma lepida
ATCCCCAAAGCCACAATTTGCCTCTGTTTTCTGCCTCTCCTGCAGCTGAGCCCCGAGGCCATGAATGTTTCATATCTAGCTGCCCAGTGAGGAGGGCATGGGCTACCAGGGGATACTGGGGGCGGGGGGCGTATTTGTTAATATTAAAAATCACCTCCTACACATTTGCTCTTTGTCATCCAAGGCCCACAGGACCCCTGTGGACCTCACCTGCATGGCCTAAGCTCCTCCATAGCCTCAGGCTGGCCTGGGTAGATGGAGTGCTCAGACTGCTGGGAGCCCAGGAAACCCACTGTGTGACATTGGGAGGTCCCTGTTAAATGCCACCTCCGATTTGTGCCACTTCACTTTAAAAGGCAGGATCCACACAAGAGCAGTGCTAATGACTCAAGTGGTCTGAGATTAGACCTTTGTAGAAGGGCAGAGAAAGCCTACGGTCTCTACAGAGCNGGCTGGGTGGAGGGCGCCCCGCTAATTGTCACACTCTGGAGAGGATGCCAGCCAGCTCGAGCCCTTGTCCTCAGAGGGCAGAGCGAGAAATTAGCTCAAATTGGAGCTGGAAAGATTTAGGTTATATGTAAGAAGGAACTTTCTCAACTCTGAAATATGCTACCAAGAGAGGCTGCGGGTTCTCCACAGAGAGGCTAAAAATAGCTCATTCTTTAAAAATAGGTCTGGGCGGCTTTAAACATTGTCACCGCAGGCATGGGGATGGTCTGCAGTGCCGTCTACCTAGCCCTGTTGCCCCTCAACCCCAAGAAGGGCATCAGCCCCAGACATTGGTCCCTGCTGGGATGGTGTCTGGGTTTCTCAGATTCGTGCGGAAAAGCAGCCTTTTTTATAGCCCTCTGAACCCGGGTCTCCCATGCATNNGTCTCAGTGCTCTAACAGGGGAGGACACTTGGTGCTGTCTGTTTGCATTGGTCCCAGCAATCACCGCACCCTCAGTTGCTTCTGGTTACTCTGGCCCTCCCTGTTGCTGCACCCCAGCTCTGAGAGTTTGAGGGGGCATCTATCTTGGAGCCAGGCAGCCCATTGCACCTCTTGCTTCTCAGCTCCCCGAAGGCCTGACCACCTCCCTGAGAGGACAGCAGCCCCTTTCCCTGACTTCCAGCCTGCTGTTTCTCNCTAATCCCTTCTCTCTGACACAACCAGAGGGACTTTTAGGAAGCAGGTCTGGACTTGGAGTGTAGCTCAGTGGTAGAGTGTGAGGCCATGCATGAAGCTCTGGGTCCCACCACTGACCAGACAAACAAACCACCCCAAAGTATGTCATGTGGTAGGAATGTGATGACCCCTCCTTTCCCCACAGGATCCCAGGATCAAGTCCAAACTCCTTAGATAACTTCAAACTTTCCTTAAAGGGTTCTTGCTGGTCCTCCAGGATCTCTCGTCTCTAGCATGCCCTACCTAAGCCCTGTCTCAGCTCCAGTTTGCCTGGAAGCTGTGNCCCAGCCCTTCTAGGGCCTGCCACACTTCCTTTCCCCTGCCTCTTTCAGACCCTCAGCCTGGATGGTACCTACTCTAGGGCCTTCCCACCCTACACCCCTGGACCTCCTCTTTTCACTGCCTTGACACACAGAACTTTCCATCCCATTGTGAAGCAAGCCCATACATCTGTCCCTGGACACGTGCCTCCTGCCCAGAGAGAAGGCCTGGTNCTTCCAGCCGCAAGGATTTGAGCTGACAGTGTGGAGGAATGGCAAACACCCCCTGCTCAGTATGATGGGTCATGCCTGTAACCCTAGTACTTGGGAAGCTGAGGCCATCCTAGGCTACAGAGTGAGACTGTCTCAAAAAAACAGGGGAGTGGGGGGAAGAGGCAGGCTACCATGTGGATTTGCCTTATGAAGGGTCATTCATTTTTACCAGGTGTAGAAACCTGAGATCCCTGTGGTGATATTTTGTTTGTGATCTAACAAATAAAGTTTGCCTGAAGAGCAGAATGTGCAGCTAAGCCACTAGTTAGCCATAGAGGCCAGGTAGTGGTGGCACACACCTTTAATCCCAGCACTCGGGAGGCAGAGGCAGATGGATCTCTGTGACTTCAAGGCCACCCCGGGCTACACAAGATTGATCCAGTCTAAAAGGGAAACAGAGCCAGGCAGTGGTGGCACACACCTTTGATTCCAGCACTTGGGATCTCACACCTTTAATCCTAGCACTAGGGAGGTGGAGACAGGAAGTGATATGGCTGGGTGGAGAGAGGAATATAGGATGGGAGGAGACAGGAGCTCATTCTCTTCTGGCTGAAGATTCAGTAGAGGTAAGAACTCTAGTGGCTGGCGGCTCTGCTGCTCTGATCTCTCAGCTGTCACATTGATATCTGACCCTAGGCTTTTATTATTAAGATCAATTAGGATTCGTGCTACAGATCCCAGCTTTAGAGGCAGAGTGGGGAGGGTCAGGAGTTGGGGGCCAGCCTTGGCTACTGGAGAGGCATTAGAGAGAGGAAAGTGGGCAAGTGAAGGGGAGGAAAAAGGTAAAGGGGGGAAGTTGAGCAGTTTCCCTACAGTGGCCTATCCCTCCTTCTACCCTGCTCCCTCCCAGCTGACCAGGACAGACTAGGCTGAGCTTAGACCTGACAATTGAGACACTGGTGACAGCCTTCTCTCCAGGCTTACTGAGCTCTGTCCCAGCTGAAGGAGTCATTTAGAACAGAAGGGAAAAAGAAATCAACTTGGTCATGTTACAGAGAAGGAGGAACCCAGGCTGGAAGTGAATCCAGGTGTACACTGGGGAGTCACTGTCCCCTGGCCGTGAAATATAGATGAAAGTCACAGCTTCTTGGCAGGGCAGAGGTGAGACCCAGGCTAGTCACAGAGATGGTAAAGTCCTACTGGTGTCCCTTCCACAGTGCAGGCATGTGCTGGCCACCAGAACCCTACAGAACCTCTGTGTGTGTTTGGAGATGGTCCTCAGGATTCCATCCGGGGAAACCTGCCCTTCCCCTAAGCACCTGAGTCTTCCCATCCCCCTCCCTCAGCCCCATCACTGACTCCGTAAGCATGTGATTTGAGCATTTTAATTTCATCTGTGGCCTCTCAGTTCACTCATCTCAAGATGACCCGTCTGGCAATGCACTCGAGGCAGCCTATGAATAAAGTTAATTTCCCATCACAAAAAAAAAAAGAAAGAAAGAAAAAGAAAAGTCTAGCAGCCAGCAGGCGCTCAGTACAAGTTCAGTGAGACTGCATGTCATTCCAGGCTCCCCAACAGGGCTTGCTACTACCCCATTCCTGTCCTCTGTATCTGCTTCCAGCTTGTGGTGTGTCCCCAACTGCTCTTCCTGGTTCTCAAGTCCCTGATGTGACTCCAGGACTGCTAGCAGCTCTAGATCAACTTTCAATGCATGCAAGAATATTTATTTAGACATGAATGCTCCCCAAGTGTTCTCTGTAATAACTGAGACTTTAATAACATCTTTAATAACAAACCTTATTATAAGCTAATTAGTCAGCCACCTCCACGATCGTGCCATTAAATGGAGCATGGCAATCACACAAAGCATTCAGTACTGCAAAAGAGAGCTGGGCCAGGAGTAGCTGAGGTCTGGAAACTGGGTCGCTGCCATTGCTCCAAGACCTCGTCTGATACAGGTGTTGTCTCCAGATCAGAGAGTGTGTCTTCAGAATAGGTAACCTGGGTCCTGATCTGCCAGACCTCAGGGAGACTAGGAAGCAGCCCTTGCCCCCCAGCAGTGGGACAAAACATAATTTGGAAAATGCCATGTGGCAAACCCTGAAATGGCCAGGTCAATCATTCTCTCCACCTGCATCCCCCAGCCTTGCTTCCTGGGCTGACTTTTACTCATGAGCACAGGACCCAAAGGGTGTGCTGGGGACCACAGACACTTCAGCTTGTCTGCACTTTTCTATTCTCTGGAATGACCATTTCACATCTCTTCAACCCTCAAGCCTCTGGTGCNCCTGTTTGCCTGCCTAGCCTCACTCACNGTTAGTGACCTTAACTCGCCCTTGTTCGGTGGTGAGGAGAGTCATGGATCTGCTTCTCCTGGAGCCTAGTCAGAGCTCTGTGGNTAACCTGCAGGAGAATTTCACAAGGTCTGGCCTGTTTCCTCATAGAAGGAGGAGGGTCATGAGACCTCCACTCAAGATCCCAGCTAGCTTCCTGCCACCCATTTATATAAGCCTGGGCCAGCTACATGGGGCCTGAGGAAGTGCAAGATTTGAAGTGGGGGTGGTTGTGGGTAGAGGGCTGACCTGGAAACAGATGTCATCATGTGGCATCAGAAGGGCATCATCCATGCCGTGTGGGCTTCTCAGCGGTCTAGCTGCAAGAGTCATCCACACTTCTGGACTGTTTACTCAAGTAAGCAGGACTTGGGTGGAAGCCATTTCTTAGGTCTGCCCGGCACTCAGTCTGGGCAGCTAGAAATGGTTGCCTCACGAAAAGCACACATCACTCAACTCAAATCTTACTCAAGTTCTCTTTCTTTTGCGCCCTTGGGTGGAGCAGTTGGGTTGCCAGCCGGCCACTGGGGTCTAGAACCCTCTCTCACCTTCTTACCTTTTCTTTGTNTTGGTTCTAGGATTGGGCTAATGCTAGCCTTCACCAGGTGCACACACCGCACCCCACCCCCTGCTATTACCCAATCTGTCCAAGTAGANNGTAGACCNCAAGTTCCATCTCCCACCTGACCCCTTCCCTTTCCCATGGTCACCCCCGGCCTGCCACTCTGAGACACTAGGCTCAGAGCCTCCTCTATCATTTCTGCTCCAAATTTTCTCAATCCATGCTAGCTGAGCACCCGTCCCCACCANTACACTCCAGAGGGAGCCTGTCAAAGTCACCTCTGACCTCTGGTTGGCCAGCCCAAGGGTCACTTTCCTATTCCATCATCTTNCAGCTGGTATCTGCNCTCTCCCTTGAGTGTCTTTCCCCTGATTCTAGGCTGCCCCAGTTTTCTTCCCATCCCTGTGCCCAGTTTAGCTTCCTTGGCTGGTCCTGCCCTCCTCTGCCGAGCCCCATGCCTCTCCTCTGCTCTCCCATTCTCTCTACCATCTCTCCCAAGCTTCCACCTCATTTCTTCTTCTGTGCAGATGCTGTGCACATCTGTTTCCAGCTCAACAGCTCCCAACTGCAGACTTGTACACTAACTGCTCGCTCGATATCCGCAAAGACGGGAAATAAGCATTTCAAGTGAATATGGTCCCAAAGGATTTCACCCACCCAGACGTCTTCCCTTCTTCCCCTGGGTTTTTCTATCTCAANACATGCATCATCATATGTCCAACATTCAAACTAAAATCCAGCCTGGACTTTAAGACAGCCTTGCCACCTACGTCTGGCCACCAGCAAATATTACAGACATAAAGCTTTATCTTTTCTGTTGCTGAAACAAAATAGATGGGACTAGACATTGATACAGAATAGAAGATTATTTAGTACATGGTTCTGGAGCTGGGAAGCCTGAGAGCACGACACTGCTTCAGAGTGTTGGGTCTGGTGGTGCCCTGGCACCTGGTGGAGGCATCATGTGTTGACACAGAGCAAGTGAGACAGTTTGAGTCGCCTTCCTCTGCTACACACCAACATATCATCTAACCCCCAATCACCCCCAAAAGTCACACCTCCAAATACCATTAGATCCAAATTTACAGGTTATGTTTCCAACATATGACATAAGCTTTGTGGGACACACATAAACTGTGACTCTAGGTTTCAACCCTTGCTCAGAACTGCCTCCAGATTGGGCCTAAGTAGCCCAACTCAACTTCTTACCTGGCCCCCTCTCTTTTCCCTTCGCCTTAACCATCCCACTTTACCNCATGGACAGTAACTGCAGTGTTATTTAAAAGGTCAGTTGGGCTGGACTTGGGGCNCATTGGTGGACGGATCCCCTAGCATTCACAGCCATGGGTCTGGTTTTCAAAGCAGAATCTTTAAAAGGCAGAGAGTTCCACACGGTGTCTTTGAGAGATGCACAATTTCCACGTATTGAGCTCTCTTAAAGTGAGGCCCTTCACATTAGGGATAANTGGAATTCAATCTAGGGATCAATGTTGTTCTAGGCCAGTGGTTCTCAGCCTTCCTAATGCTACGACCCTTTAATAACAGTTCCTCATGTGGTGGTGACCCCCAACCATAAAGTTATTTTCATTTCTACTTCATAACTGTAATTTTGCTACTGTTATGAATCAAAATGTCAATATCTGTGTTTTCTGGTGGTCTTAGGTGATCCCTGTGAAAGGGTCCTTTAACCCCCACNTTGAGNACCACTGTTCTAAGCCAAGANTTGGGGAAATGAATCACTCTACTGGNAGCTGGGTCTAGCTTTGGCACATAGCTGGCAGATCCTGTATTAGATGCTGTGTGGCCTTACCTCCTCTGTCCTAACTGAGGTCAGGTGTGCCAGCTCCTGAAGCTGCCTTGCAGTCTCTGATATCTAACACCAAAACTTCAGGGGGGCAGGGTCTATTTCAGCTCACCATCTTGGAGGGGTCAGAATGTAATCAGTTGGCACATGTTCTTGGGCAGAGCATCATGATGGNGAGAGCTTCTCTGGTGAAGNAGGTGCAGGAAGGAGTCATAGCCACCAGCTGGGGACCAGGCCTGGAACATGTGAGCCATCTGTGGGACGTTTCACAACCCCTGTAACTGTTCTTACTAATGTTTTCCTTCAGTCAAAATGTTTATGGAAGCTTCCCACTGTTAACACTGTTAATGCATATTTTACTTATTTTTAATATGTATGCACGGGGTGGGGTAGCCCCGTGTGTGTGTGTGTGGGGGGATAATCAGAGGACAACTCTCAGGAGTCAGTTCTCTCCACTGTGGTCATCAGGCCTGTACAGAAAGGACTTTTACCCACTGAGCCACCCTGCTGGCCCCATTTTACAAACAAGGAGNCCATACTCCCTGATAGTCCCAGTGACTCTTAAAGCCTTCAGGCAAGGGCAAGATACAACCTTGGGGAAGGGACTGGACCAAGTTGTTGTTTATTTTTGCTCTTTTACTCCCAAATAAATCACACACGGAGGCCTATTCTGAATTATAAGCCTGGCCTTAGCTTGGCTTGTTTCTCACCAGTTGTCCTCAACTTAAATTATCCCAGCTACCTTTTGCCTCTGGGCTTTTCCTGTTCTCTTACTTCCGTAAATCTTACTCTGACTCTGTGGCATGTTGTGTAGCTGGGTGNCTGGCCCCTGGAATCCTCCTCCTTCTCTCTCATTCCTAGATCTCCTTTCTTTTCCTCTCCTCCCAGATTTCTCCTTCTATGTATCCTGCCTGCCAGCCCTGCCTATTTCTCTCTCCTGCCTCACTATTGGCCGTTCAGCTCTTTCTTAGGCCATCAGGTGTTTTAGACAAGCACAGTAGCACAGCTTCACAGAGTTAAACAAATGCAACAGAAACAAAAGTAACACATCTTAGAATAATATTTGTCTAAAAGACCAGGCTGGGGTAGGCAGGAGGTGGGAAGGCGCACCCAGGGGGTGGAGCTTCTGAGAGGACAGCAATATCAGAGCAAATGAGCACTGGGCAGGAGCACAGGGGAAAGCTTTGTCCTTCCGGGTCATGGTTTCTATAGTGAAGTAGAATGATTAAAAAAGTGTGGTACGGCCAGGCATGGTGGAACACGCCTTTAATCCCAGCACTCGGGAGGCAGAGGCAGGCAGATCTCTGTGAGTTCAAGGCCAGCCTGGTCTACAGAATGAGTTCCGGGACAGCCAGGGCTACACAGAGAAACTCTGTCTCAAAAGACAAACAAACAAACAAACAAAAAGGTGTGGTGTTGACACAGTGTGGGTAGGGGGTATTGGATTGGTAGGACAGAACACAGGTGGGATGGCATGATGAGCTAGGAAATAGAGCTGTGTATATTGGGAGACTTGGAATATTGTGTGGGTGAGCATCCCTCGTATGAAATGCTGGGGACCAGAAAAATTTAGAATATTTTTTAGATTTGAGGTATTTNCATATGCAAATGAGGTGTCTTGGGAGGGACCCAAGGTTAAACAGGAAGTTCATTCTTGCTTTCTCTACACCTCAGACACAGCCNGGAGGTAATTTTTATATGATGCTCACATCTGTGTTTTGACTGTGGCTTGTCACATGAAGTCAGGGGCAAGCTTGCTGCTTGTCAGCACTGAAGAAGTTTGCGATTTTAGCGCATTTTGAATTTCTGGATTTTTGATATTCTCAACCTGCATAAAAGAATCATTTAAANCCAGTGGAGAAAGAAGGAGCCATCTGTTGGGGTTCAAAGCAATAAGCCAGTCACTGAGAAAATGAAGTCAGATCCTTACCACACACCACGTAATAGCTAAACTGTAGAATCTAGAGTCTGGATAGACTGACAAACTTCTGTATGTGTGTTGGGAAAATACAGGAGAATGTGCTAAGTAGACACGAGAAGCAAAGCCAGAAAAGGCTGATCAATGAGCCAATGAGCTGCCGAAATGTAAGGCAGAGGCAGCTTTATCCATAATTGCCAAAACCCTGGAGCAACCAAGATGCCTTCCTATAGACAAAAGGACAAACGAACTGTGGTCTGCCCAGATCTTGGACATTTCTTCAGAAATAAAAACAAATGAACATTCCAGCCATGAGAAGACATGGAAGGACCGAAAATACTTATTGCTTGGTGACAAGCCATTGGGGAGACTCGCTGTCCGACCCCCGTGGAGACAGGAAACAGATGAAAGGCTGCAGCCAGCTTAGGGGCGTGGAGAGGACGGTAAGCAGGTGGGGCCAGGACAGTCTGAGACTTGAAACTNTTTTGGATGGCACTGAATGGTGGACATGTGTCACTCCAGAGATGCCAACCCCAGGGTGTGCTGCACAAACAGGAGTCGTGGGGCTCACTGAGAGTTTTAGTGAGTAGCAGTGCTTGGACTTTGGCTCCTCCATGGCAGGAAAGAGACTGACTACGAAACTGAGGATGGGGAGAGGCTATGAGCACGCTGTGCCTGCCAATCAAACTTCTCTGGAAAACAAAACCTATTACTGAAAAAGAAAGATGTGTGCAGAGGAGACAAGCAGTCAGCTTTGCCATCCATGCAGCAGCCTGGGTTAGTAGCTTGGGTACATGAAGAACCTCTAGGAAGCCATAGAGAGATTGTGTGTGTGCACGTGTGTGCGCATGTGTGTGTGTGTGTGTGCGTGCATGTGTGTGTGTGTGTATGTGTGTGTGTGTGAGTGTGTGGTATATGGTGTGTGAGTGTGAATGTTCGTGGTGTATGTGTGTGTGTGGTGTGTGAGTATGCATGGTATGTGTGTGGAGGTATGTGTGCATGTGGGTGTGTGTGGTATGTATGAGTATGTGTGGTATATGTGTGAGANTATGTGTGTGGTGTTTGTGTGTTATGCGCATGGTGTAGTATGTCATGTGTGGTGTGTGTGGTGTTTGTGTGTTGTACGTGTGGGGGTGTAGGGTGTGGTATATGTGTGGGGGTGTAGTGTGTGGTATATGTGTGTGGGGTGTAGTGTGTGGTATATGTGTGGGGAGTGTAGTGTGTGGTATATGTGGGGGGGTAGTGTATGTATGTGGTGTGGTGGTACAGCATGTTGTATGTCAGATGTATGTGTTCATGTGGGGTGTTTACATGTATGACTGTCACATGGAGATCCAAGGTTAATGTCTGTGTATTGGTCACCACCTTTCTTTTTTGAGGCAGGGTCTCTCCCTGAACAGCTAGGCCAGCTGGCCAATGAGTTTCAGGGATCATTTCTCTCCACTCATANCCCAGAGCTGGACTTGCATGCCATGNCTAGCTTTATGTNGGACCTGGATGCAGGTCCCACACTAGCANAGCAAGAATTTGATCCACTGAGCATTTCCCAGCTCCCTAAGGAAATAAGATTTAGAAGATGCACATGGGCAAGACTGGAGAGATGTGTGAGTGAGGACAGTACCTGTTGAGCCAGTACAAAGACTTGAACCCTGAAATTCAGAACCCACGAATAAGGCTGTGCATGNTGCTGTGCANGCCTGTAACCAATTCTGTGAGAACTGCTTGGACTTGCTGGCCACCAGCTCAGCTCCAAGCTCAGTAACAGACCATATCCCAAAAGGAANAAGGTAGAGATCGGTAAACCAGGACACTCAACANCCTCCTCAACCTCCAGGAGAACCTGCACATATGTGTGCCCACACATCACACATTACACAGACCATACACACATACATACCACATAGTACACACACCACACACACATGCACCACACACACACCACATACACATAATCACAACACATACATACACATACCACACTACACACATACATATACCACACATTACATACATACACAGACACCACACACACCACACATAGACTCACACACACCACACATTCTACATCCTACCACATACACACACACTACAAACACACACACACACATACAGACACCACAGACACACACACACACATATACCACACCCCACACGCACATCTAGACACATACATGCATACATAGTTGACTATGAATGCATGTATACAACAAACACCAAGTAAAGTTTTTAAAAGAATATTTGGAAGCTAGATGTGTGGTGGTGACCTCAGAACTCAGGAACTCANGAGTGTAAGGCTGTTAAAGTCAAGGCTACCCTGATCCATATGGTAAGGTTTAGGCCAACAACAACAACAAAAACCAGAACAACATAAAACAAACCACACAACAGCAACAACAAAACTCAAGCCAATCCACATCTGAGCCTGTCCTGGTTAGTGTTTTGGTTTTGTTTTAATCAACTTGNCACAAGCTAGAGTCATCTGGGAAAAGGGAACCTCAACTGAGAAAATGCCCCTGTCTGATGGGCCTATAGGCAAGTCTGCAGGTTATTTTCTTGATTGATGGTTGATATGTGTGGGTCCTGCTTACTCTAGGAGGTGCCACACCTGGGCAGGNGGTCCTGGGTGCTATAAGAAAGTAGGCTGAGCAAGCCACAAGGAACAAGCCAGTAAGCAACATTCATTTATGGCCTCTGCATCAGCTCCTGCCTCCAGGTTCCTGCCCTGGATTCCAGCCTCGACTTCCTTCCATGATGGGTGTTACCTGAGAGCTGTNACATGTTGGTCTCCTTTCTTCCTCTAATCAGGACTGTCTCCCTGTAAAAAGCATAGTAAAAAAATGCCTTTTAGACATGTAAAAACAGCTTAGTCAGGATCCCCACAACACCCAAGGCTGCACCCGATAACCAGAACTTAGTGACATCACTCACTCAAGATAGCCAGACTCAGTCCTAGACCCCATGATGTCCACTGGACAGCGTATAAGAGACCAAGAGCCAGACTCTGCTCTGCATGTTTGGAGAGACCCCACCTTGATCTGCCTTGCTGCTGGAGAGTCTCCCGCAAGATCCTGACCCTCAAATCAGAGACTTCTGTTAGAGCCTGGACCTGACCTTCAGCTAAGATACATTGAACAGGCGAGTGGCCTTGGGGAGACAGGCTTAGGACCATAGTTAGAACTTGGAGTGTGAACCTAGNGTNATGACCCTCAGCATAATAAAATGTAACTTTTGTGATACGAACTATGTGTATCTACCTTCTTGCTCACAAAACTCCCTCCTTAAGACTGAGTCCATATCTTAGGGTTGGCCACACAGGAGGCCTTAGATGACAGTCTATAACCTGATCTCCCAAGAGACGTGCTCTGTTTTGTAATTATCCCAGTGGCTGTAAAGATTAGTGCCTGGTGGGCATCAGATACCAAGGCTGCCCTGTCTTGGGTCCCTTGAGATCCCCACACTTGCCATCATCCTCAGCTTGAGGATGACGGAAAGACTGGAGATTCAGAGAGGTCACGTGCTTACCCTCAAACCACACAGAGAAAGGATGTTAGGAAAGAGCCCATCCCCACTCTCCTCCAGCTCACAGTTCTTCAACTAGTGAGTTATCCCCATGTCACAATGCTGCACATGCTCAGAGCCAAACAGTCCACAAAACATTTACTCCAGATACATTCGGCTGTGTCATGGGTTACTTTCATGTCACTGTAACCACAACACCTGGCAGGAGCAACCTAAGGGAAAAGGTTTATGTTGGCTTTTGGTTTAAGTCCACCACGGTGGGGGAGGCAGGCAGCTGTGCAGCTCTTTCTCAGCAGCATGTGTGGCAGTGGCTGCTCAGGTCATGGTGAACCAGGAGGCAGAGAGCAGGACAGGTCAGGAGGCAGGGATAATGGGTCCACCTGTGATCTACCACCTTCGGTTGGGCCCCACTTCCTATGGTGTCCATAGTTTCCGTAAAAGCACCACCCGCTGCAGCAGGGACAAGTGTCCAAAATGTGAGACTGTAGGGACATTCCATGGTGGGGGGGCATTTAAGATTCAAACTCTATGCCATCCCATTCTTTTCAAAATACTTGGTGTGTTAAAAAGAAATCTGTGAAGTTGGTTTTATGACCCTCTACAACAGTGATTCCCAACCTTTCTAATGCTGAGATCCTTTAATACAGTTCTTCATGTTGTGGAGACCCCCAACCATAAAATTAGTTTTGTTGCTACTTCATAACTGTGATTTTGCTATTGTTATGAATCGTAGTGTAAATATCTGTGTTTGCTGGTGGTCTTAGGAGCCCTGTGAAAGGGGTCAGAGACCCTCAGGTTGAATGGTTGCTTTATAGTGAGCTTCGAAAATTACTCTGGAGGCCACTTCTGCCACATGGTCTTTCTAACACAGGTGTCAGCAAGCATGAGTGCAGGCTAAAACCAGACCATTGTCTGCTTTGTAAATAAAAAGTTTTATTGGGGAAACTCCTAAGTTAACATATCACCCAATTGGATGAGTTAAATAGTTTTAACAGAGCCCACATGGTCCCCAGCCTCAAATGTTTATTTTTGTGGCCCCTTTCAGGACCAGTTTCTAACATATACCTGTTTGCTTTGCTTCAACTTCCCCAGGGCTGCCCTCGATCCTACGGACCACCCCACTGCCTCTTAGCCTCTGCTCCCAATAACGTTCCTTCCATGGGGTCCATGCACTCTCCCAATACTAACAGGCCAGCTGGCAAGTGGCTGGGGGGTGGATCTTGAGATGGGGACAAGGTCCTTCCCTGGGTCCTGACACCTGCTCTGCTCCACAGGCCTCCTGGGAATGGTGGCGCACATGATGTACACACAGGTGTTCCAGGTCACGGTCAGCCTCGGCCCTGAAGACTGGAGACCTCATTCCTGGGACTATGGCTGGTCCTTCTGGTAAGTGACCTTTGACTTTCAGGTACCAGGGTCTGAGTCATGCTGGGTACACAAAGAAGTGTGTCAGGATCCTTTGGCTTGTGAATGGCAGAAACCCATGCTGACAAGAACAAGGATGCTTACTCATTGATTTAACTCAGAAGTTAGGGTGTGGGTGGTGTATGGGACAGGGGTGAGGGATGGGGGTGGGGCTGGGCACACACAACCATCTGGGACTCTGGGTTGTGACAAAATCCTGCCCCATCAGTCTGAGCAAAGAGACCCTGGGGCTCAGCCGTGGTAAGCAACTTCCCCCATGGCCAGTGTGTCCTTCACATGCAGAGGTGAGGCCTCCTTCTCCAGCATGGGCTGAGGTCCTGAACTTCCCTCTGATGGGCACAGGTCCTTTTCTTTCTCCTGAATGGTCATGCAACTGGGGGGTGGCTTGAGAGTAGTGTTTCAGCGCAAGCAGGCCAACCTCTGGAGCTAGGAATGAGTTCCAAGGTGTCTAGGTGGACCGCGTACTGGGTGAGCCCCTGCAGTGTCAGCTTCAGGCACAGCTGGATCCAGATCGGGTGATTTCCTTGGGGGCCGGTCTTTCTCTGTCCCTTCCTCAGTGTCTCACAGCTTCAGTCTCAGGCAGCTTTCCTCACAGTGGTGGTAAAGATGGTTGCCAAGCACCGCTCTAGGACACCTAACAAATGTATTGCAACCAAAAAGGGGCAGGGTGGGGGATGGGGGGCGGGGGTAGGAAATGGGGGTGGGAATGGTTTCGTTGGCTTGTGTGATCATCTATCCTGGGAAAATGAGAAGGATCTGAAGGGTTGTACCCTAGTCACATGGTCCAGAGCATCCCTTCCTTCCACAGGCAGTGGAGAGATTCACAAGGACACAGGCTTTGTCCTGGTGCCTGGGTACACACGTTGGCTGGGTTATTCAGCTTATTTCCTGAGCACTATAGCTCTGGGCACATGGTGGCTAGTCTGCTGGAGATGCAGCAGTGGTGGCTGAGGTCCCACGGGTCCCAACAGGGTTCTGGATCAATACTCAGGGAGACTGGGAGAACTCAAGAAACCTGACTGGGGAGCGCAGCCCTGGCAGCAGAAGCGACCTGAGTCCAGTGGTCTGGTGCTCACTGGTGATGAGTGACAGGTGTTCTAGGCATGATGTTCCATACCTGCAGCACTCCACAGACTTCTTAGATTACTACCACCCGGGGTTTGACATGAACAGTGACCTCCTGTTGCCTATGTGGGAACCAGGGCTCAGAAAGAGTAGACTGCTTGCCCTGGGTCACACAGCTGTCATGCAGCACTGGGATTTGTCTGCATCCTAGGCCACTAGGCAGCTCCTGGCTCCCACTGTAGCACTGGGCTCCCATGCTGAGCTTGCTGGTTTTGACTGTGGGCCTTGTGTTGCCCTCTGGCCTGGCTCATTTACCACACTGCCTCCCACATAGCACCAGATTCCACAGGACTTATTAAAGTCGCCCACCATGAGGCCCGGATTAAGGCTGACACATCCCTTCTTGTCACAGAGGCCTGCAGGACAGATAGCCCCATTTCTCATTCCTTGTCTGTGGGGCCCCACAAAGCCAAAGGAAGCCATCTCTTTTGCTTCATNTATACAAGGCCATTTGTTAAAATTCTTGCCCAAGCCTCTCCCTGGCTCACTCCAGGCAGGATGTGAGAGAGCAGCTTTGAGGGAGGAAGCCCCAGCCTCCAGCTTGAGGCCCATCAGGAAGAGTGGGGCTGAGGACTCTGGGACAGTGAGCATTCAAGACTGGTAAGCATTCTCTGGAGAGTACCTTGCTGCAGTTGAAGGTCCCCATGGTTATGTGTGTGTGCACCCCAGTCTCAAATTGCATCTTGAGCAGCCCAGCAGGAGCCAGTGGCAATGCTGAGGGTGATAGACAGGTCTTAGGATGAGGTCAAGTTCAAAGCTGACTGTGACCCCTGCCAGCTGTAGATGATGGCCAAGTCCCTTATCCCTGTGTGTCTCAGCATTGTCAGCTGTATAATAGAGACTGCCACTTCATGCCCGTTCATTCTCTGTTGGTGGGTAGAGTACATCACCCAACAGCTACTGGGTTCAAGGAAAACTGTATTACCTCATATGGCTTTGCAAATTGGTCCTAGCTTGCAGACTTCCATAAAAATCTGGTTCACATCACTGTGAAATAGCTCAGCACAATGCTGGTTAGCAGTGGTTGGTGGCCAGAGCACCTTCTTGTGCATGGTGGCTGATCTCTAGGGATAGTGTCCCATGATCAGCATTTCAAGAGACCCAGGTGGAAACCGAAGGCTTGGTGTGTGAGGTCCTGTGTCACTATGCTGCACTCTGTGGCCCAAGGCCAGGTGCAGGAGCTGTGGCCCTTGATAGCAGCTCTCATAGACAGAAGCAAAGAAGTGAGGACATGCTCTGGGGTCACCCAGGCTGAGAGAGTCATTCAGACTTGACAGGCATGTTGGTGTGTGTGAGGCCAGCTTCTAGTATCCATATAAGACAGATGTTCTGTGAACAACAGGGGTCATGAAGGATACCCTAGGCACCACCTAACCCAGATGTTCAACTGCCCACATCTGGGGGAGTAGTCCAAGATGCTCTTCTCCTCCGCTGTCTCGGCTCTCCTTAGCCCACCCAGAATATGCCAGGCAAGACAGTGGTGGGCGTCCAACTGGGAGTAAAGGCTGGGTAGAGTAAGAGTTGAATGGGCCAACAGCTCCAGACAAGACTTGGTGAGTGGCTCCTTCAGCCTGCCTTTGCCTTCCAAGGGGTCACTGGTCTTACTTCTGGGATCAGAAAGTTAGCGACGGTGTGGAGTGTGTGTCCCTGGGGAGTCCCATGGTTAGCCTCAGAGGCTGCCTGCTGCCTGAAGCACCAGTCAGCCCGTGGAAGATTTGCTGGGCCTGAACCTAAACTGGTAGTTTTCTAATATCTGCAGAGCTTAGACTGTCACATGGCAGTCCAGGTTTCCGGCTTGTGGCCTGTTGGAAGACCTGTCTGGCCTGTGCCTAACCATCCATGTTGGGTGACATTGCAGCTCAGGCAGGACAAACAGTGACTGACCTCTGCCCTCCAGTTCTCCCCAGCCTATTGCCTCCTCACTTGCCTGACCCTGCTGGGAGGGCCAAGAGGTTACAGACACAGTCCTGAACAAACATTTCCTTCCTGTTTTGCTCTTGATCAAAATGCAGGGGGAAGAGGCCTTCCTGACTTAGCACAACACATGTAGCAAATCCTATCCCAAGCAGTCTCTGCAGACTGTAGATTAGAATAGCCAACCCTAGTGTAGACTAAAACAGCCAGCCCTAGTGTAGACTAGAACAGCCAGCCCTAGTGTAGACCAGAACAGCCTGCCCTAGTGGTGCATTCTTGGAATCCTATCATTTGGGAGGTGGTGCCAGGAGGATTATGAATTTGAGGCCAGCCTGGGCTACATAGGAGATCCTGTCTCAAACACACAGACACACACACACACACCACACACACCTACACACCTAAAAGCCCCAGAGAGGCTAAATAATTCAGCCCAGGCCACACAGGAGTAGAGTGAGTTAGGTCCCTGAAAAGTTTGTCTCCTGGCCTGGAGATGACCCTCGAGCCCCCTGTCCTCTGGGCTAAGGGAGCCTCATTGTTGCTCTTCCTTCCCATCTCCCTGACGTCATGAGAGCTGGGCCCTCTGGGCTGTTTCCTTGCTGAGGACTACTGGACATCCATTCTGGTCCCAGCAGGTACCTCTGCTGCAGTACTCTAGGACTGCCTGAGGGCCCCAAGTCCACTGTGGGAGTTTTGCTGGGTCGGCTGGTGTTCTTTCCAGAGGCCGTGGTCAGCAGAAACTCTGGCCTCCTTTTCTCTAAGATCGGGACAGCTAACGGGCTGCAGCTGCCCACAGGTGTCCTGGTGGCTGTGCCTTGGAGGCCCCTACAGGCTACAGTCATTTTGCTCCTAATGCTCCTGGGCTCAGAGGGTGGCCTGGCATAGGCATTTATGCCCTGTGCCTACAGTGAACCCGTGCCCTCAGTCTGCAGCTGTCTGTGGGAGTCCTCCCTTGATGCTCAGTTATCTTCTCTCTGTGCAGGGCCTGGGGTCCACTGTCAAGTGGCAGAGGGTGCCTTCAGATCTACTCTCCAGCATGCCTCTGTGACTCCCAGGGAATAGAGGAGGTGGAAAGTCACACTCTCCTGTCACACCACCCTCTCTCTTGTCCCCAAGTGTCCATTGTGCTCTTAGCTGTGACCCCAAGCCAGCCATCCCCATACTTCCCTGCACCAGCTGAGCAGTGTGAACTGCAGACACCAGAAGTTTCCAGGCTCAGAGGCTTCAAACTATGCCATGTGCAGGTACCTGGGGGTCTGGGGATGAGGGACTGGAAGATAAGAAGAGTTGGTGGGGTGTAGTCTGAGCCGCACCCCAGCACTCCAGGGGACAGTGTGTTCTTATCTGCTTTTAACCAGTTTTCATTTCCTCTGTGTTAACTCATTTGTTTATCCGTTCCACAATTATTTATTGAGTACCTGCTGTGTGCCAGGCACTGTTCTAGGTGACATGGCATACACAGTGAAGCAGACGGAGCATTTGGGTGTGTGAGGGGAGGGGTAACCACAAACAAAGCAGGACTTCCACTTCTAGGAAGTTAGGGAGGACATGTCTCCCACTGTTCCCGCTCCACACAGCTAAGTTCTTGGATGGGCCACAGTAAACAGACCTCGAAGATTCCAGAAGGTGGAGAGAAGCTAGGAGACTGGATGGAGGAGTAGCACTCAGATGTGCCCTCCTCATGTGGCAGATCCCAGAGTTGGAGCTGATGGAGTGCACAACACAGACATGTCAGAAGGCACAGACAGAATGACAGGCAAGGATCAGGAAGGATTCCAGTCCTGGTCACTTCTCCTGTCAGTCACTGTGATAAACTTAGAAAAAGAAGCCAAGGGAGAATGGTTTGATTTCGGCTCACAGCTCGAGGCACAGTCCATCCTGGGAGGTGGAGGCAGCAGGAGCTGGAGGCAGCTGGTCACATCACCCACAGTCAGGAAGCTGAGAGCTCTAAATGCTCGNTCAGCTCATTCTCTCCTTCCCTGCTGCCCAGGACTCAAGCCCAGGGAATGGTACCACCACCAATGGCTGGCTCTTCTCACCTCAAGTGACTTAATCAACATAGTTCCTCACAGGCATGTTCAGAAACTGAATAATGCCTCACAGGTATGCCTAGAGGCTGTCTCCTAGGTGATTTCAGGTCCTCTCAGGTAGACAATTAACACTAACTCTCACCAGCTGCTAATGGAGACTAAAACTTTAAGGCAAAATTTCCATGCTCCAGTCACACCCTTGCTCCCACCCAGGAAATCCCTGTCGTTCCCCACTCTGGGCAGCACAGGTGCTGAGGTGTTACCTTAGCAGATCTGACTGAGGCTCCCAGCTTCCTCACTTACTGAGTGGTAACAGAATAGGGAGCCCCACTCACAGGTCAGTAGCAAGCCCTCCCACTCAGTGCAGTGAAGACAGTGTAGGATGCATGGGCTAGGGACTCTTCCAGATATGACAAACACACCATGCATACCCCTTGGAGGCATCAGTGGGGAGCCAGAGATTTTGCCAGGTCACCCAATGGTGATGAAACCGCCTTCCTTCCTCATGCAGTCATAGAAGGCAACAAGGAGCCGGATGACACACTCTTGCTCATCTCTGCCAGGATGTGTCAGTAGAGGTGTGGTGCAAAGCAGGAAGGTCAACGCCTGCCCAGCAGAAGTCAGGAACCCTTCCTACCTTGAATGACAGTGGTGGCCTAGTGGGAAACTTTGATTCTTAGGCCTACTTGCTAGTTACCAGGTGGGGCTGTTGTTTTCCTTGCCACAATGTGATCAAAGGAAGCCAGCTGAAGAAGGATCAAACAAGACCCAGGATCTCGGCAGAAATGCCCCAGATGAGCCAGACATGATGGCTTACCCCTGTAATCCCAGAATTTGGGGAGGCTAAGGCAGAAGGGTCAATGGGAGTTTTAAGCCAACCTGAGCTACATGGTTAGGTGCAGGTCAGCTAGGGCTGCAGGTTAAGACCATCTCAAACAAATGAACAACCATCCGGGAGCTGTTTATAGACCATCCCATCCAACGACAGCTGAATGTGCTTTGTTAAAGTAGCATGCCAAGACAGACTACATCCTGGACCATTAACAAACTCCAAGTGTTAAAAAAATAATAGGGAGAAAAAGAAACCAAATTAAATGTATTTTTTGGCCATAGGGAAATCAAACAAAGATGGAAGAAAATCAGGAAACACTTGTAAACTAAAGATCACACTTCTCATCAGTCCCTGAGCCACAGGAGGGGCCTCAAGGAAAACTTTAAAGTACATTGAAGTGAAAAAAATTAAAATACAACTCAAAACTGTGGAGCCAAAGTAGCCTGAGAAGGAAAAGAAGAATGCTGAATGATTCCTTATCAAAGAGGAAGAGTGGGCGGGAGGGACAGCTCAGTGGCTAAGAGTGCTTGCTGCTCAGTCATGAGGACCAGAGTTCAGATCCTAGCTCCTACATGTGTAACCCCAGCTCTGAGTGGGGCAGAGACAGTAAGATCCCTGGGGCTTCCAATCTAGCCATGAAAATACAAGCCACATGTTCAGGGAGAGGCCGTGCCTCACAGGAATAGGCAAAGAGAGAGAAGGGGAGATGCTTGATGCCTTCTGGCTTCTGTGTGCACACATGCATGAGTACCTGCACACACATGCACATGCGGTCATACACACTAACACAGGCACACACACATTCGGTCATACACACTAACACAGGCACACACATGTGGTCATACACACTAACACAGGCACACACATGTGGTCATACACACTAACACAGGCACACACATGTGGTCATACATACTAACACAGGCACACACACATGCAGTCATACACACTAACACAGGCACACACACATGCGGTCATACACACTAACACAGGTACACACATGTGGTCATACACACTAACACAGGCACACACACATGCAATCATACACACTAACACAGGCACACACACATGCGGTCATACACACTAACAGACGTACACACATGCGGTCATACACACTAACACAGGTACACACATG
>LZPO01117074.1:204903-225224 GCA_001675575.1 Neotoma lepida
TTTGCCTACAAGCAGCTCAGAGCACATGGCTTTGTTGCATGGCTTTCACAGGGCAGGGCAGCTGAGAGCAGGACTGGAAGGCCCCGGCAGCGAGACACACAGAAGGAAGACCGATGGGAAGCAGAGGGTTCCTTTACTTCTGTGTGACTTGGCTCTAGGCACCAAACAGCTCTGGGCTTGTATCATCTGCACATGAAGGGAGAATCCAGAGTCCTTGGCATCTGGGAATGCTGATGTTTTGTTCCCCTGTGTTATACTGGGTTCAGGGCCTGGCATGCAAAGGCTGTGTGTGTGTGTGTGTGTGTGTGTGTGTGTGTGTGTGTGTGTGTGTAGCCCTGTCCCTTCTCCTAATGGCCTTGTTGGGCCTCTGATAATGATTTTTGTCATAGCTCAACCTGACCCATAAACCCTAAACACCCCAAATGTGACTCCACTGATTCCCACTGCATCTCTAGGAGGTGTGGGTAAAAATGTTGTCCCCATTCTACAGATGCCAAGTTGAGGCACAGAGACGTTTAGTGATTTGTCCAAGACCANGCAGCTGGCTAGTGCCATCCCAGGCCACATAATCACCATGGCATTTGCTCTTGGGCCTGATGATGAATGTGTGGCAGATACAGAGCAGAGAGGGGTGGTGAGGGGTCTCCAGGAGCCACAGTGTGGGAGGCAGGCAGGTGCATGCAGGTTGGGAAGTGCGAGCATCTGGTATGATGGCCGTCAGAGCAGGGTGCTGGCTCCTGCTACCCTCATTGCCATTGTTAGGAGAGGAGCCTGTGCCCCACTCTGTCTATCCTCCTGAGGTCTGGGAACAAGCTGCTGCCCTGGGCATGGGCTTGGGCTGTCTCTTCCTACTTTGCCCTCATTGCCACCCAGATCCTTTTGGAATTTTCTCTGTTCCTTCAAAAGTGTGAGGGGCTGTTAGGCAGGTTCTGAATGGCTGGGGGCTTTGAAACATTGTGGGGTGTGTGTGTGTGTGTGTGTGTGTGTGTGTGTGTGTGTGTGTGTGTAAGCACACATCTACACACATGTATATGCACACATATTACCACATATCATTCTCACAGGAAGGGGCTGGTATGCCAGCAGGCTGGCTGATCCAGCCCCCTGATCACTGGCAGCTGGGAATGGTGCATCCCAGACCTGTGAAGCCTCTGGAATTCAGCAGTCCCACTGCCAGGCTGCCTGCTGTCCCCAAGGAGGGAGTCTTAATTGGCCTCCTGGGGAGTGGGTGGGAGCTGCTGGAGGTGGGCAAATATTTGCAGATTGGGGTTCTCTTGAATACTTAAATGCTCTGATTTGGCTTAACAGCGTGTGAGAGAAAATAAGACCTGTTGGGGTTGGACCCTGGNGAGAAGTCAGCCATGTTGAACAAGCACCCTGCCCCNCTGTGGGTGTAGTAGCCTGTGGGGAGCAAGAAGCCCAGAGCTCCCACTCGAGTTAGCCTCCTGCCACCTGCTCCCCTTCCGCCTCTCTGCTGTCCTGATGACTCACAGCACGTGCTCACTGCCTGTGCATCAGCCTTTCCCTCTGAAGGAAGCTGCTTCTTGCTTCCCAGCCTGTCCCAGCACCTGAAGCCACAAGGGCTCTGCAACNCAAGTCTTGTTAATTACAGGCAGGTCAGCTGGGGTTTCCCGCCTCAGACGCCCTTCTAGCTCTGTGCCTGCGCTGAGTCCCGANTCCTTGTGGAATCAGACTTTGAAGAGTCTGTAAACTGGGCCTGGTGGCACAGACTGTAAACTCAGATACTCCTGAGGGTGAAGATGGCAAGTATGGCAAGTCCAAAGCCTTCCTGGGCTACAGAGTAAGTTCAAGGGCAACTTAATGAGACTCTGTCTAAAAGGAATAAATAAATTTAAAAAGAGATCTGGGTGTGATGGCAGATGTCTTAGCTAGTCCCAGCATTTGGAAGGCAGAGGCAGGCAGATCTCTGTAAGTTCAAGGCCAGTCTGGTCTACATAGTGAGACCCTGGCTAAAAATATATATATATATATATATTCATATTTCATATATATATGTATACATGTATACACACACACATATATAAATAAATAGAATGACCCTGCATTTCCCAGTCATGAGTACCCTCACCAAGTTGCTTCACCTCTAGTGAGTCCTGTTGTCTGGCTGGAAAGTGGGTGTGTCCTACCTCCCAGCCTGGTCACTAGGTGACAGGAGCTGCAAATGGAGTAGGAGTGTCCTTTCTTGCTCCTGCTCACTTCTGAGACCTCCCTCTGTGCAGGGGGAATAATACTNCCTCCTGTGGAAGAGGCACATGATATCCTGCAAGCTGAGTGTTTTCTATTCCTGTAACCATCCTAGCAGAAGAGTAGGGACTCTGAAGAGAGACACCGTGTCTCTCCTTTCACTGAGACGAGGGGCCCCGAGGAATTGGAATTTCCTGGGAATCTTATGCCGAAGCCTGCTGCAGCCAGGGAGCAGCTTGTCTCCTAGGANAGATTTCACAGGGCACTGAGGACNTATCAAGCGCCTTGTGACCAGACCAGACCAGATCAGANGGTCAAAGATGGGTCAGTGATGGATGGACAGACCACACCTTGACCAGGACCNCCTAGTTATGCATACTTCTCATCCTCTATTTAAGCCAAACNTCATGCCAGGGCCTCAAAGACAGACATTTTTAGTGTGNGTGTGNGTGTGTGTGTGTGTGTGTGTGTGTGTGTGTGTGTGTGTGTGACTGTATTTCTGTGTTAGCTCCTCTTCCCAGTGTGGCCACATTGAGTAAGTCTCCTTTCCCTGTGTGTCACATGGAGTAGAAACAGTTGCAAAAGCCCATTCCCTGAAGCCAGCTCTCATGGAGTTCCCCAGATGGTCACAAAGCAAGTTGCCCTGCACAGCAGGGACCTGCCTGGACATTGTCATTCCTGGATGGTGAAGGGTACCTCTGCCTGCCCAGTGACCACACATCTCAGCAGTCCCAGAGGGTGTGCTGAGTCCACCCCCACCCCCACAGTCCCTTCTTCTGTCTGCTCCTGGGATTCGTGGAAGGCTTCTCTCCCGTTCTCACTTCCCACTCATGACACTACCCACAGCAATCTGTCTCCCAGGCCCTCCTTGACCCACTGAGGCGCTCTCGGCAGCCAGTGCACACACTCTAGCATGACTGTCCAGTCTCGGCTTTAGGGATCTGCTGCCCTGGTTCTGTAGCCCTTCCTTCAGCCAGTCCCACTCAACAGTCCCCCTCCTAGGCTTCCTAATGTTTTTTCAGAGAGCGACTTCTACCCTTTCCACTTGCAAGGTGTTTGTAGGACTCTTTGGAATGCAGCAGTGTGACAAAACTGACCACGCACAAAGGTCAGACCAGAGCATGGACACTGTGGGCACTGTCTTTCTTGTTTCCTGCCCTCCTTCCTCTCTTTGCTAGGCCAGGCTCAGCCCCCCTCTTCTCTCAATGACTGCATGGCCAAACACACCCCCACATCTCAGGAGCCTACTCCTTGTTGCCACTCTACTTCCTACTTTGGCTTCTGGAAGCTATCTCCATCAACATGGCCAAACTCACTCACTGTGCTTGCCCTCCAAAATCAGTCCAGTTTACTGGTCTCTCTGTCCTGGCTGTACGTTTTTTTCTGTAGGTGTCCCAGCTGGTGAAAGCCTGGAATAGTCAAGCTCAATTTTTTTTTTTTTTGGTTATTTTGAAACAGAGTTTTTATGCATACCCTGGCTGTCCTGGAACTCACTCTGAACTCACAGAGATCTGCCTGCCTCTACCCCCCCGAGTGCTGGGGTTAAAGGTGTGCACCACCACCGCCTGGCTGGAATGGTCAAGTTCTGATGGGCCCCTGGTCCCACAGCTCTTCTTTACCCCAAGACAGTGAAGGGTCTTGAGTAGGAGTGTCCTCTGTCTTAGTCACTGCTCTTTCTATTGCAGTGAAAAGACACCATGACCAAGACAACGCTTATAAAAGAAAGCATTTAATTGGGGCTGGCTTACAGTTTCAGAGGCTTAGTCCATTACTGTCACAGCAGAGAACATGAGAGGAGCGTGGCACTGGAGCGGTGACTGAGAGCCACATCTTGATCAAAGGGCAGCAGACAGAAACACTGGACCTGGTGTCAGCTTTTGGAAACCTCCAATCCCACCCCCAGTGACACTTCCTCCAACAAGGCCCATCTTCTAATCCTTCTGATCCTTCTCAAACAGTTCCATTTGCTGGTGACTAAACCACCACAGCCTCCCTTAACAACATGTCACTTCTGCAGCTTCAGGGACCCACAGAAACATATGAAAAGATACAGAGTTCGGAAAACCATAAGTTTTAAATACTCCCCCCTGCCCAGCATCTCACTTTGCAGCCTTGGCTAGCCTGGAACTTTCTATATAGACCAGGCTAGCTTGGACACACAGAGATCCACCTGCCTCTCTACCTCCTGAGTGCTGGAATTAAAGACCTGGACCAAGTTTTAAATAGCTTTTCTTTATGTCTTACTTCTTGTTGTTCTAAGTGTTCTTATTTTAGCTAGGCACAAACTTATAATCCCAACACTTGGGAGGTGGAAGCAGGAAGATTGTGAGTTCAAGGTTAGCCTGGGCTACATAGTGAGATTGTGTCTCAAAATAATAAAAGTTTTTAATGTTTTATTGCCAGATCTTACTGTTAATCTCTCACTGTGCCTGATTTATGAATTAACTTTTTCAAGGGTATGTACAGAGGGAAAACAGTCTATTGTATAGGATTTGGCATAGCCCTGGGCTTCAGGACCCACTGGGGTCTCAGGGAGTCTCTGGTAGATGGGTGGGGATAATGTAGTTTACTCCCCCCACCTCCACCCTTGGTCACTCAGGCAGGGTTGAGTCACCTCACACTCACCTGGGTGAATCCAACAATCCCCTCACCTGTTCCTGGCCAGTTTTTGACTCTGGAATCCATTCTCCCAGCAGCCATTGCTCTGCAGCACTGTGATGTGATCAGGATAACGGACCCATTTTCCATCCAGAGCACTAGTGAGGCTTCCAGGGTCCCCAGAACACCACCAGAATGTCCCGTGTGTTCTGCCTGATTCATTTCCTGCCCCAGTGTCTCTGAACTGATTGCACTCCGGGCATTCAAGCAGGAGCACATGATCATACCACAGGCATCCTGGCTCGATGACTGCCCACTGTGCCCCTTCCCCGTAGGGGTACTCCTCAGGATGGTGGAAGGGCCTTCTGCTACAAATCAGGAGGTTATCACACTGTCCTTGGGGCCTTGTAGTGGGAGGAAGCCCGTGGAGACTTCGACAGTGGGGTGGAGGATTGGTGTTCCCATGGGACTAATGCTGGAGACTTCATGTGTTTCCAGGGAGTGATTTCTACCCTTGCCGTTCACCAGGTGTCTGCAGGCTTCTTTGCAGAAATGGAGACAAAATTAACCACCCCTAAAGACCAGACCAGAGCGTGAACACTGTGGGGAACTGCTCTTTCCTGTTATAGTCCAAATGATGCTCTCATGCAAAAGAAGGGGGATGGGAAGAAGAAAATAACACCTTGTTAAAACCCTCTATTTCCCCTTTCTTGCAACTGCCCTTTTAGTGGAATGTTACGGAATCTTAATTTACTGTCTATGGGTCATTCATTTCTTTTATTCCTTTTAATTCTATCCTTCATTCCTTTCTAAATTGATCATTTAAAATCAATGTGTTCTTTGTCCTCTGAGGCCATCTCCCGGATCTGTGACTTCTGAGTCTCAGCTCTGTCTTCCTATCCATCTTTGAGGAGGCTTTGATGGGACTTCCCAGTGGCTCCTTACAGGGCACTGCTCCGGGCTGGGGTCCTCTGAAATTGTTATTCCTGGGAGGAGTGTGGCCCCAGGATTTAGGGATGAGGCCCAGGAGACTGCAATACCCTCGAACTGCTCCAAGGATGACGTCATTGACACTGCTGGTCCACAACAGCACTGGAAGGGAAGACAGAGCAGAGGGTAGTCCTTAGGGTGGGAGACAATGGAGGAAGGGTGGGGGGAACATCTGGAGAAATGGTCACTTCCTGAACCCCTGAGCTTCTTCTAGGACTAACCAGCCGGGGAGAGAAAGTGTTGGAGAGAGTCCTGAGCCACGCTGCAGCTTCCCTCCTGCCGGTCCTACACTATGGGAAAGCCAGGAGCCTCAGGCTTAGCAGATGTTCCGATGTGATCCACAGTACGGGCTTCCACGGAGCCTGTGAGAAAAGCATAATCTAACCCTACACCCAGGACCGGCCTCTAAGAATCTGCGTAATCATGTCGTCAGTTGACATCTGTGCCCTTTAAATTTGGGAAACAAAGGGCTGCCAAACAGAGCAGATAGTCACTCTCAGGATCCCAGGAGGCAATGTGGCCAGCAAGGGCCAGTAAGCAGGCAGGGGCTGCTCGAAGTGTGACCTGTAGACCAGTGCTGTCTGCCAACATCTTCAGAGTGACAGAACAGAAATGGTGGCCAGTGCAGGCTCTTGCAGCTGATGTTGCTGGGAAGTCCAAGCCCATCTGGTGTGCATGCACAGGGTGACTCCATAAAAGTTAGTTCCTGGCGTACTGAGAATGGAGAGGAGAGAAGCCTTTCTCACAGACGGGTCAGGAAGCATGGAGAGATGTTGGCAGTGCCTGGAAACAGCTGGTCTAGGATCAGAGAAGGGAAGCTGGCTTTGAGGATGGCACCAATGGGAGAGAACACGAGTGAGTGAGGCGAAGCTGATGATGGATCCCTGCCCATCTAGCCACACGAGAAGACTCGGCCCACAGAGGTCTCCTGTGCTCCAGGCTCTTCTTCCTTTCAAAGAGCCAAATGTGGGTGTTCAGGGCATCTCTGTGCCACCACCCTCCCCTGTTGGCTCTTTCACTTTCTGGGTGCTGCTCTCAGCTTCGGCTCTGACTGCCCTTGGGCCCAGGTAGAGCAACGCAGTGGCTTCTGNGGCAGGAGGCTGTGCTGCAACTGCCTGTGGGTCCACTGGCCCTGGATCAGAGCCTTGAGAGTTCAAGTCTTTCCTCTGCTCCCTTCAAAACATGACTGTTTGGTCAGGCAAGGCAGAGCAGGTCTGTCATCCCAGCACTCAGGAGGCCTGAGGCAGGAGGATCTCAAGTTTAATACCAGGCTACATAACGAGACCTTGTCTCAGAACAAAACAAACAAAAAAAACCGATAGTCTTGAGGCAAATGTCAGCAAGAGAGCTAACTGGGATGGAAGAAGAGTGCGTGGGCCAATGTGGTGAAGGAGTACCTCTCTGTTACTGGAGCGTCACAGTGACACTGAGTGTGCTGCCAGTGATGAGAAGAGTGATGATGATGTCGATTATGAGGGCAGGCCGTGATGCAAGCTCTGGACCGATTGATGAATTTGTCCAGTGCTGGGCACAGCCTTAGGCAACAGGTAGTATATGCCTGCTCACCGGATGAAGGAACAGAGAGGAAGACAAGTGACACATGCAGACCTAAGCAGCCAGAACAGGGTGGAGCCACAACTCAGGAGAACCTGAGGCCCAGGAGGGTGCATCTGTCACATCCAAGGTACCTGGTCCCACCTGCCACCCATCAGAGTGCCGGTTCCACCAAGGCCCTGTCATTCTTTGGAGAACTTTCTGGGTCTCTTGAGATAGCTCCTGCTACCCTTTAAAAGGTGAACACAAAATAATGTATTTCCTAGGAAATCTCTACTCAGATCAAAGATGGGTCACCTCATGACATTGGCAGTTGTTTTCAAACAAGAGCTTGATGTCCCTTTGCGGGGGAGGGTGTTGTGGCCAGAGGCAGCCCGGGTTGGAAGCCACTGTGTGGAGACAGCAGAGGCTTGGAGGCTGAGGTGATCCTTGACCTGACAACCTGGGAGCCAAGACCTAGCCTACTGGGCCTCAGCACCATCTTCTTCAACTTTACTTTTCTTTTTTCCTTCTCTTAACCTTCATTGAGACAGTGTCTTGCTTACAAATTCATGATCTCTCTGCCTCAACCTCCTGTGCAGCCATTCTATAAAGAGCTGGTTTCCTCTCACAGAGTCCGTTCTGGAAGATTCTCCAGCAGAGTCCCATATCTGCAGGCTTTACAGGGCTGTGGCAGAGCTTGAGCCTTAAAGGGAAGGGTTAAGCCTTGAAGTGGGTCTGGGTGAGGGCTTGACCACCCTTCTGCTGCCTGCTGGGGCTCAGTGTCTACTTCCAGCAGCAAAACACAGGGGCCAAGAGAGGCTTTGGACATCTGGAGACNTGGGACACTGGAGTAGGGGGAACTGCGGCGCTCTGTTCATCAGTGACACGGCAGTGTGACCCTGTATCTCCCAGATATCCTGAACCTCATTTTCTTTATGTGTTTGGTGGGCGCAGTGGTTGTCATGGTGTATTAGTGATCGCGGCCACCCACACTGTGGTCTCTGCTATGTTCGTAATAGCANCCATTAATGTGCCTCTATAGTTGTTTCAAGAACTAAAGCCCAGGACCTGGCACTATAGAAGAAAGGAAGGAGGGAGGGAGGCAACAAAGAGAGAGTATGAGGCTAGCCCTCATGGGGTTTAAAACTCCTAATGGGTAACTTCCAGCAATGGCCAAGTTGAGACCCCCTGGGCTCAGCCAGGGGCTGACACAACCAATCTACTGTCAGGATTTTATTTTATCTATGCATGTGTGTAGCGTGCCCCCCTTCCTCCCTCCTTCCCTCCCTCCCCGTTCCTCTTCCCTCTCCCCTCTGTGTGTGTGTGTGTGTGTGTGTGTGTGTGTGTGTGCGCGCCCTGGCCATGTAGATGCTCACCAATTGCTTTGTGTCTCAGTTGTCCCCTGAATGCCTCTGTTTCTTATCCACAAATGGGAAAGTGGTACCCATCATCTCTCAGGGCCTGGGTGAAGATCTGTGGGCACAGGTGGAAAGCTGTGTCGAATGTGGGCACTATGCTCCTCGGGCCCTGGATCATTCCAGCTTTGGGATTTTCTTGTTTCTTTCCAGGATTGAGAAGGGGGATGTGAGTGAAGAGGAGGATTTCCGCCTCGCTTGTCGCCATGAGAGATACCCCACCCGTAAGTGCTTACTGGGCTGACAGGGAGCTGGGACCGCTGCACCGACATCCTCCCCTAGACACACACCACAGACTCAGCTGAGGCTGGCAGCTCCAGGCCTGGGCTGACTTCACCAATGGCCTTTGAGATTAGCCCTGGGTGGGATCTGCGGAGGCAAGGAGGGGACAGATTTGCTTGGGGGCTTCGATTGCATTCATTTCCTCCGCCTCACACTGATGGACATGTTAGGAAAAATGCAGGGCAGCCGCAAGAACAAGTGTCAGTTCCAGGCATCAAAGGGAGGCAGAGCTGAGAGAGAGCCTTTCTCACATCAGAAAGGAAGGAACTGCTGAAGATGGCAGGTGAGGCNGTTACATTTCAGTGAGCTACTTTTCTCTGCCTGTTCCATCCCCATATGGGTGTTTTTCAGGCTTCATCTCATGACCCTACTGACCCCTAACTCCCACTGGCAGGAAGCTTAGCAGATGAGCAAATTAAACCTCAGAGAGGTAGAGTAACTTGCCCCAGGTCACACAGCGTTACTAGTCAGCATATACCTCCTAGATCTTTTAGATGCTCTGGAGGCTTCCATCTATACCTGAGTCACTGTGCTTGAAGGCCAGGAGTGCTGGGAGCTGAGTCTGAAGCCCAAGTTCTCTACCCTCAGTGCTCTCCTGAGACATCATCTGTCTCTCCTGAGACATCATCTGTCTCTATGTATCTATGTACCTGCCTATCTGTCTTTCTATCTATTTATTATCCATTTATCTATCTATCATCTATCTATCTACCTATCATCTATCTATCTATCATCTATCTATATATCTGTCACCTCTCATCTATCTCTCCACCCATTATCTATCTATCTATCTATCTATCTATCTATCTATCTATCTATCTATCTGTCATCTATCTGTATCTATCTATCTATCATCTACCATCTGTCTATCATCTATCTATCATCTATCTATCTATCTATCTATCTATCTATCTATCTGTCATCTATCTGTATCTATCTATCATCTACCATCTGTCTATCATCTATCTATCATCTATCTATCTATCTATCTATCTATCTATCATCTATCTATATATCTGTCACCTCTCATCTATCTCTTCACTCATTATCTACCATCTATCATCTATCATCTATCTATCTATCTATCTATCTATCATCTATCTATCATCTATCTATATATGTCATCTCTCATCTATCTCTCTACTCATTAGCTATCATCTATGTATCTTCTGTTGGATCCACTGTCCACCTCATCTGTTGGAGATCTCTGTTGACCTTTCTACCTTTGTCTCTCGCCTCTCTCCCCNTGCACATTCCTTTGCAGTGAGCTCAGGGTCAGAGGTAGAGGATGGTGCTAACCACAGGCAGGTCAGCTTGGAGGCTGGGTAAGTCCCTTTTTCCTAGGGGACATGGTAGTGATCTGAATGTGGCCACAGAGAAGCAGGATTTGAGAACATTTTGATGGCATTGTCAGAGTGGCTCAGACTGGGCGTCTCTGGGATCAGACCCTGACATACCTCTCTCTCTCTGTCTTTCTCTGTCTCTCTCTCTGTCTCTCTCTCTGTCTCTCTCTCTTTCTCTCTCTCTCTCTCACACACACACACACATTCACACACACATTTGCACACTCACATGCACACTCATACACACACACACACACTCACAATGACAATAATGAGGCTGCATCCACAGAACTGTTTTGCTTAGGGGATCCAGACATCACAAGTTGGAATGGGGATGGGACTCAAGGAAGAGGCAACTCACTGGTTCTAGCAGAGAACATCAGAACAGTGACACAGACCTGGTAGTGCCTCAGCTGTGACAAGAGCTCTACAGATCATTGGAGGGGCCTGCCAGAGTGTGGAACCATGAACTANCTAGCTGCACTTGGCAGGCATGCCCCCATGAGCGCACATGTTGGAGCAAGGGCAGAGAGGGAGGAGCCTCGGGGTTGCACAGAGCTTCTGTAGGAGCCTTCAAAGGTGTGCGTGACTGCCAATGGAAGAGTCTGACAAGAAGCCTCGAGGCTTTGCAGGTGTTGAGTCTGAGGGNTGTGGGCTGGGCATCTCTGAGGTAGAGGCTGGATGGACAGGTCCACGGGAGGGATGTGAACTGGACAGCTAGCACTGAGGGACTACAAGATCTCTGTGGAGAAGGGTAGGTGCAGGGAGCTGTGCCCTAGGGCTCCAAGGAGTGAATAGGGAAGGCTTTCTCTATGCTGGCTTCACAGGGGAGACAAGAGCCTTGGTGCNCAATCATCTCTGTCCAAGTGTTCTCCATCAGGGCAGTTAGAGATGGCTGTGCTCCTGGGGCTTCTGGGAACCACAAAGTACAGAGGATGGGTACCATGCCAAAGCAAGGAAGGAATGAGTTTACCTGAAGAGGCTGTTTCCGTGATGCATGAAAGGCATTCACTTGTTCCTTTACTCATCATTCATTTACTCATTCACTCATTCATTCACTACTCATGGACTTCTGTGGGCTCCAGAAACAGAGGCAAGCAAGGCCAACTGTGGGACCTTAACAAGTTTTCATACCTATAGGACAGCAAGACCCATACTGTTACTGCATAGTGTGGGGTCTCTGTGAGCCACGGTGGGGTCCCTGCTGNTGTCCCCCATGGCATCAGAGTATGGCATCTTATCTAGGGCACAGCACAGGGGATGAGAGAATGAGCTCTCTCACTCACAAGTCAATTCAACCCCATAGCACACAGGATAAGGAATCTTGGGGAGGCTAAAAAACAGTTCTGGCCAGGCATGGTGGAACATTCCTGTCATCCCAGTATTCATAGGCCAAGGCAGAAAGGTCCTAAGTTCGAGGCCAGCCTGGACAGCACAGTGAGACTCTGTCTCAGGAAACCGAAAGACTGGGCTTATCTAACATCATATAGTCAGGCAGTATCAGAGGGTATGCAGGCTTAGTAGTGTGGAGGAACTGTCTGTGTGGACCCGTCTCTCCAGGCTGGGTCCTGAGGATGGGGGCCCAGCAAGAGTAGAGCGCTAACAGCCTAAAGAAGCAGCCGGTCCCCAGAACCCGGCCTCTTAGCGGCTGCGGGGTTGCTGCCCAGAAAATATTTTGGAACCGCCTGGGCAAGTTTTGCAATATTTCCTCATGAAGCAGCTGCTCAGATCCTGCCGGGGACAGCTTGCCGGCAGGAGGCATGGGGGAGGAGGGTGTCAGGGAGCCACATTATTAACCACTTGCTGTGTGTGCTCTGCAAAGCTCCTGCCTGCTAGCTCTTTGAGGGCTGATCCAGAGGAAGNAAGAAGGAAGAATTGCCAGGCGGCTTTGCTGAGCAAAGACCTCACTTCATCCAGTCTGTGATGAAACCCAGCCCGGCACATAGACATTCTGTGTACTGTGGGCTCCAGCTCGTACCCCAGGGCCCCAACCTCACCACCTTCCTCTCTCCCTTCCCTCTTGCCACCTGAGGCAGCAGCTACACCATGCTAAGCTTGTTCACTTCTTGAGGCCTTGGTACTTGATACCTGTGCTCCCCCGCTAAAGCTCTGTGTGGCTCACTTGGTCTCTTGGTCTGTGCACTAGCTTCCCAGGTGCTCTCCCATCCCGTGGTCTTTTCTTTCCAGCATTTGTCCCTCTCTGACTTAACGTTTTATTANGCGTGTGGCTCCCNTTTCTTGCGTCTCTCTGATAAACACCTTGTCCATCTTGTCTGTGTCTATAGCCAGGTGCCCAGATCAGTGAGTAGCATCCAGTCGGTGCTCAGTCGCTGCCTCTGCACGTCTGCATGTCTCCCACCACNTCCTCCCAGAGCAGCTAATCTGACATGAAGAGTTATAGAAACTTTCTTTCGATTCTCCTAACTACTGCCAAAGTTACTGTTTTTCCCTCGGTCCTTCCATGATGGAGATTCTGCCACAGTTTTTTTGCTCCTGGGGAGAGGCTGCCTTTGAAACCTGCCTTTGGGGCTTCGCAGTGCCACCAGCTAGCTCAGGAGCACATCAGGTGTGACATTTGCTGGAAGCGGTGCTGCCGTTGGATCTGGGTACCTGCATCATCCTCNGGGGCAATTGGGGTTTGCAGCTCATGGCTCCTGTCAAGTCCCATGCCTGGGACAAGCTTTTGATATGCCAGGTGTGTCTGTAGGCAGGGCTCTGCAAGAGCTTGTCGCTCTCTGAGCACAGAGGCAGTTTGTGGGAACTCTGTCTAAGATGGGCTTCGGCTACAGCTGCCCTCAGAACAGCAGAGCGAATTTTAAGGAAGACTTTTTGTGGGCCCAGAGCAACTTGGCATTTTGATTAGATCAAAATCAAATTCAATAGAACACTTCCAGAGTTGCTTCCGTTATTAAAATGGAAGCAGACCAGATTTTATTTTCAAAATAAATATCAAGGCCAATTTGCTGGGCACAGATGGGCATGCAGCCTGAGGACATCTGAGACCCTGCCACCTCGAGGTCAGGGGTCCCAGCTGGTATCACGCTGGGGTGGAGCATTGAATAAAGAACGATCTGGGTTCAAGCTGGGGTTCTGCATTTTGTTTTGAGGCAGACTCTCACTATGTAGCCCAGGCTGGCCTCAAACCTGCAATGCGATCTTCCTGCCTGCACCACCTGGACTGGGATGACAGGCGTGTGAGCGTGCTCCCACCATAAGTCTGCATTTCAAACAGTTTACCTGTGCCGGTGGGGTCCACTGGTCAGAGACCCAGTTCAGAGCGGTTCTTGTCTGCAGCAGTCTGCCTTGGTCACAGGCTGGGCTACTCAGCAACTTGAAGGTGGAAATTGTTGCTTCTAGGACCCATCTNCCTCACCCATCTTCATGAGACATGAGCCTGAGCTCATCTTCCNGGCTCTGGACCNNGGCCTTCCCTGCCTGGGGCATGGATGGCACAGCACCTCCCGGGAGCCTCACTCCCTCGCTCTGATCCCTGCTAACTTGCTCTTTGCCACTCTCTCCCCGCCAGAGTGTGGATATTGCCAGCACAGGACCCCGTTGCAGTACCCACAGTGGCAGTGCATTGTATCCACACAGTAGGTCTTTAGGCAGTGACTTAGCTTCCTTGGTCCCTGCAAAGTCAGAAGCATTCTGTCTTGCAGCAAAGGAACTTGGCTCTAGGGACTGTCACCTGGCCCAGGGCACAGGCCTGATCAACTCTAAACTCTATCTAGTGCTGATGCTTTTCTATTTGTCTGATTTTTGGTCTGAGGCAGTAGCATTCTAGTCATGCCTGTTGCTAAGAAGCTCTTTGGGAATCTTATTAAAACACAGGTTGCTGCAGGGCAGGGTAGCCCATGCCTATTAGCCAANTATAGCTAAGGCAGAAGGTTTACAAGTTTGAGGCCAGTCTGGGTGACGTAGTGTTTCACTACGTCTTAGAAGCCAAGCAAACAGAACAAGCTGTACATTTCCCTGGAGTCTGTTCCTTGGTTTGAGATGTGCGGGATCCATGCTTGTAAAGTGTGATATGTCTCACGACAGACTCCTAAAGCCTTAGAGACAGGATGAGTGAGCCTAGCACCTGGTTCAGTCACCCCTTCTCTCTGTTGCTGTGTGTTGCTTGCCTTCCCCCAATGACGAGATTGTGGGGCACTCACACCTCCTAAAAGCTTCCCAGCCTGCCGAGAATCTATTTTCCACCTTGTTACTTCTGCCTGAAATGATCTGTCCCTGCCCTACAACAGGGCAGTAAAGAAATTGCAGCGGAATCTGGAGCTCTCGTCAAATCCAGTTGCAGTGTCTGGGAAGGACCACTACTACCCGGTGTCCCCACATCCAGAGCTGTGCATATCCCCACATTACCATCTGGCACTGTGAGAGCAGAAGGGANGAGGACATGTTAGGTTTCCATTTCTGTGACAAAACACCTTACAGAAGCAGCCNAAAGGAGGAAGGCTGATCTGGCTCACAGTTTCCAAGGTGTCAATCCATGTTCGATTGGTTCTGTTGCTGTGAGCCTGGCTGAGGCAGGACATCATGGTAGACTGGCATAGGGGAGAAAGTAGAAATAGGACAGGGCTAGGGCCAACATACCCTTGAGTGGCTCGCCCCAGTGACCCACTTTCTTCAAGCAGGTTCACCTTCCCCAGGTTTACCCCTCCCAATAGTCCATGCAGAGTTTTAATTCATCAGTGAATTAATTGGATGTATTAGGTCAGAGCCCTGGAAACACACCCACAGGCACCCTGATCTGCTCGGCATCTCTTAGTCTAGTGCATTGACAATCAAGATTTCATGGTGCTTGTGAGTCCAGGGTNTCGGTGAGACTGCTCAAGTTCAAATCCCAGTGCCGACAGCTTGGACAAATTGAGCCTTGGTCCCTCAGCTGTGAATGGGTACAGCAACAGCCAGTACCTGCCTTACGAGGTGCAGATCATAAGAACTGGTTCCAGATGACAGGGACAGCTGTGGTAGGGCTGCTGTCACCTCTCACAGCCATGCCTGTCTCTGTCCCCTCCTTATAAGCATCTAGAAGGTAGGCAGTGGTTCCCATGTGTGTGACTCGGCAGCCTATCTGACTGGGGACATGCTTAATAAAAAATCCAAGGAACTGGTGGTTCTGGGGAAGATGCACCTAATAGACTCAGCCTGATCTCAGGTATGAGGAAGAGACCAGGGTCAGTGATAGTTCCGAGGCACAGGGCCCCAGGCAAAGCAGGACGAACACCCTTCACAGACCATGGCCCCTCCCTCTCATGTGGGTCCATGTAGGCATGTTCTTTGTCCTGAACCTAATTCATTCAACAAACATGTGCCATCAGCGTGGAGCCAGTGGCTGGGAGCCGGCTGTGCATACTAGCAGAGCTGGTCTTTGTCCTGCTGTGACATGCAGCCTAAAAGAAGAGACAAGGAAGAAATGAGGACTGAAATTGCCAACGCCATAGTGCATCCTAAACCCCCTCATGGTAGAGGCATATGGAGCGTTAGGGGCCACACTGATATTGGATCATTTAGAGCATGACAGTGTCTCTAGCTGTTGGNTCACCAAAGCCAGGTGCATTAACATTAGCCTTAATTCCTTTCTCTATCACCCCCTATATATTCTGTCTGTGTCTATCTGTCTTTCTCTATCTTTCCATCTTTCTCTTTCCTTTACAAGGATCTCATGTAGCCTGGGATGGCCTCAGACTCTCTATGCAGCCAAGGATGTCCTTGAACTTCTGATCCTCCTGCTTCTACCTCCAGAGAGATGGAATTATAGATGTGTGTCATCATATCCAGTGGACAAGGTGTTGGGGATTGAACTCAGCAAGCACTCTGCCAACTGAGCTACATCGTCAGCCCTGCTAGGGGCTGACATTAGTTTGAGGTACCAGAGACTAGAGTGGGTGGGACCTGGAGTCCTAGAAGGTGGGTTTCAGAACCACGGACAGTGGTTGTTACACACTCTAGCCACCCCCCACTACCACACATACACACACATGGGGGGTGGGGGAGAGGGCTCCTACCCAAAGGCCCCAGGTCCTTCACTAATTTTGGCAACTGAGATCNACTACATCAACCACTTGCCCACCTTTGGAGTCTCTTACCCTCGTTCTACCAGTTACAAAGTGGTTCTGGGCAAGTCAGTTCCCTTCTGAGCACCCCAGTTTTCCCTTGCACACATTCATGGTGGCATTGACATTCTTGGTCTTGAAGGACCTCCCACCCTGATAAACCCGTTCTGTAATAGAGGATGCAGGCTAATCCCTTGTACAGGTCCTGGGGCAGGCTGGTGGACCTTTGTGCCCTCGGGAAAGATCAAACTAGGGTGTGGCACAGAGGGATTGGGCACTTAGGCTGGAGTAGATCAGATGTTACGTGTGTCCATATTTTGATATCAATTTTAAAAGAAAGGGTCTGCATGTGATGGAGCAGGCTTTCAACCCAATACACAGGAGGTTGAGGCAGGAGGATCATAAGGTTGAGGCCTCTCAACACAGTGAGACTCTGTCTCAGAAACAAATAAACAATAACAAAGAAAATAAAAAGTTAATGAAAATCATGTTTCTAGAGCCTTGTACACATCAAAGACTCTGGTAAGCTTAGGGTGGGGTTAGGGTCTAAGGGGAAATTAAAACTCCGTGCTACCAACCCTCCCAGTGGGGCCGAAGCTGATTTCTTTCCAACTATGAACCTATATTTCCCCATCTGTAAAGAGAGACCAGTCTATTGAATACTTGAACTTCGTTATTTGCACACCGTCCAGAGACCGGGTACTGAAGGGCTTCAGTGCAGGGCCAGCTGGGCCTCTGACTCCTCTGTATCTCATCTCACTTCTGTCTGCTCAGGCTCAAAGAGGTGAAGCAGCCTGTCAAAAGCCACACAGCTTTTAAAACGTGCGTGGGGAGCCGGGCGGTGGCGCACATCTTTAATCCCAGCACGTGGGAGGCAGAGGCAGGCAGATCTCTGTGAGTTCAAGGCCAGCCTGGTCTACAGATGGAGTTCCAAGATAGCCAGGGCTACACAGAGAAACACTGTCTTGAAAAACCAAAGGGGCAGGGCATGGGGCTGAGAGGTGGCTCAGCTGGCAAAGTACTTGCCATATCATAAGACCCAAGATAGATAGCCAGTACTCTTGTAAAAAAGGCGGGTATGGGGGTGTGCTTGTGAACCCAGCACTGGGAGTAAGGATAGAGAGGAAAAGCTCTGGACTCAGTCAGTCTGGAACTGGTGAGCTCCAGGCTCTGTGAAAAACTGTCCCAAAAAGTAGCACAGAGAATAAGTGAGGCAAGATACTTGACGTTGAACTCTGGCATCCATAAAAATGAGGGTGAATGCATGTGCACCCACACATGAACACAGTACACACATATATACACATTCAAACATGTGCACACATACACACACATGAACACACACACATTTGAGCATGTGCACCCACACATTAACACACACATGTACACATGCACATTCAGGCTTGTGCACCCACCCACACGTGCACTCCCTCTACACGTGAATACACATGCATGTGTACCCTCACACAGCACACATGATTGAGCATGTGCACACACATGCACGCACATTTGAGCATGTGCACCTACGACTGAACACGCACACATATACACACGTCATATAGCTTGAGTCTGATAGAGCATGGATTTGAACCTTTGACCATCAGACCTAAGTAGAGTTTTATTCCCTTAGCCTGCATTGGAGGAGGAAGGGCTGGACAGAGAGCTGCTGTATCTCACACACACATGTCAGATAGCATGTGGAGGAGAGCACCCCAAGCTCAGAAGCCCCCATCCCCTCTTGGCTTCATTTCTTAAGAAAATGTCAGCTTAGGACTTGTTTGGACCAGGCCAAAGGCCAGAGGGTTATGGGCTCCCATCTGGGCATGTAGATGGCCCCACCCNAGGTAAGTTGCACTGAAGGGCAGGGGTGGGGGTGGGAGCAGGAGTAGGGAGGAGCCTTCACCCAGGAGCCCTTCAGTGTTTCCCAGGAGAGATGGTACAGGAAAGATGGGATAGAGGTGGGGATGGAGTGTCCAGTGACGAACCAGAGGGCATTTCCAGCTGGGGGACAGGGTGTGGGAAACGACAGGACAGAGTCCACAAAGACAGGCTGGAAAACAGCCAGGCAGCACAGGCAGCCTAGTCAGCTCCCCTTGGGTCAAGTCAGGCTTTGTGGCCCATGGTATCACTGAAAATATTTTAAACATGTTAATTGTCATCATTTAAAGACAGTTTTATTTTGAAATCAGAAATCTCAGGGTCTCTGAACCTTCTGGAAGATCTGAACCCAGATTTCCCGTGGTGATATTGGCTGGAGTGCAGCAGGCTGCTTCTGTCCCTATCACCCACTTGTGACAGGGTCTTGGGTCAAGCAGCAGTGCCGAGCTGGGATTCCCAAATCCCAGCACAAGGCCTTTCTGGCTGATGATGCCCTCAAAGTGAAGGGAGCAGGAGAGAAGGAGAGAAGGGAGGTGCGGGGAGGGTTCTGCAGGGCTGATGAGACATAATGTCAATGGCTCTGGGCCCTGCGCACCTCCTGGAAGGGGAGAGAATGATGGGAGCCCCAGTCCATGGTGGGGTGACCACACAGAGTGAGGGGTCAGAAAGCCTCATTTTATCTCTAGGAGTGAGGTGGATTNTGCCTGTTCTTCCTTAGAAACCTCACAACCACTTCCTCCGGTCCCATTTGCTGTTCTGCCTGCTGGCTCCCGTGAGAGCAGCTACAGTCATTTCTAAACACTCATTTAGAAAAACAGTCAAACCTTTATATGCACCAAATATTTGCTTCTCATTAAAAGAGAGAGAGGAAAAAACAAACAAACAAACAAACAAACAACACAAACACCTTATGTTGGCAACAAGCTCACTCAAAGACTGCAACTGTTTCGGTAGCTGGGGCCAAAACAAACGTTCCTCCCCCAAGGCCAAATGATTCCAGAATGTTTGCAAAATGGTTTTCACTCTTTTAAAAATACAGCCAAATGTACAAAACACTAACATTAAGGAATATTAAAAACAGAAGGGGAGAAAAAGCCAAAAGAACAAAATGACAACCGCCTCATGCCCCTCCCAACTTCTGCATCCAGAGAGCAGCTCCTAANGGCCAGTGCCATGGGATGGAGGGGCATTGAGCTCTCTGTCCTGNGAGGTATGCAAGTATCTGCTCAGAATCTCATCCTGATGGGTTCTCTACAAGAGCCATCTGACCATGAAGGATGCTTGTGTGTGCTCGAGCTCAGGGTGGAAAGCACAGTGATTCTTGATGGAGATGGCTGGAATCAGGAAGCACTGACCTGTCTAGCTCCATATGGCTGCCTCACTGACCCAGCTGCTGGTTTGTGATGGGTCTCTGCCCCCTCTTAGATAATATGGGGACAGCATGCTGGGCTGATAGGCGAAGGAGGATGTCAGGGCAGGCTCCCTATAAGGGGCCAGTTTGCGCTTGGTCTGGAAGACTCCACTGGACAGCAGGTGCCAGGTCACTTGATGGTGGTCCTCAACGAGTGACAGTGATGGGTTGGGCATATCAGAGAAACTTTGAAGAGGCCCCTGAGGGAAGATGTGGGTAGGTCCAAGAACTAATCTGGCACAAGAGGAGAGTGTGGGATAAGGAGGGGGCCTTATGTCCTTCAGCTTGCCAGGTCTCTGAAAGTAGGGCAGTGGCAGGTGTTGGGTGGGGACAGTGTGTACTCAGGGTCAAGTTGGGTTGAATATGCATTACTGATGCATATTCACTGTTGGGGTGGGGCATAAAACCTAGGGGGTGTGGAGTCACCCACTCCTCATGCCTTCTGGCCTATGCTCCTTCTGAGGTTCTTCCAGGCCCATGAGGAGCGTGGCTATGAGGTTAGATGGAAAGGCTGAGAGATGGTAGGGCTAGGGACTGGGATGAATGGATGGATGGATGGATGGATGGATGGATGGGTGGATGGATGGATGGGTGGATGGATGGATGG
>LZPO01117074.1:232542-256222 GCA_001675575.1 Neotoma lepida
GGCAGGTTTCAGCCACTCACTGTAGCTCACTTCCTCTCCTTAGCAGGACAGAGGGCAGAGGACACCTCGGGCTAGCCTCATCAGGCCTCAGAAGCACTGGATAGATGAGCAGCTGTGGCACAGTGGGCCTTTCAGCATCTGTTGCCCTTAATGAGCAGAGCTGTGCAGCGAGGGCCATGGGCCCCATGGTCATGTACTGAATTCTGGGCCTGAGTCNGGGGCTGCCTAGGACTGGGGTGCCACAGGCCCTGCTTTTATGGACTGCACAGGAGAGGACAGAGAGGAACAAGTATCCCTGGCTCCCAGCAGCAGCCCAGTGTGGCAGGGGGCAGCTACCCTGTTCTTGTCCCTTTCATCTGACCCCTATAGCTTCCAAGGCTGTGATTAAAGTCCCTTGTCCCTCCATGCTCTTCCAGCCCTTGGGGTGCCAGCTGGCCAACCCTGAAGTATGAGGAACACNGGCGCTGTTCAGGGCTGATGATGGAGCCTAGCTAGCCCAGAGAGGCTCTCCGTCCTGTTCCAGTCAGCATTGCCAACGCCTTGAGGTCTCCTTTTCACGTATGCAGGTTTTGGGGCGTAAGGCTGTGGAAGCAGGACACAGAAGGAGTGAGTTACACTGTCCTTGAGAGCAGTCATATACCTGGCTTGCCACTCAGGTAGGGGGGAGACCTGGTAGACTGAGTTCTGGGCATCCTTCCTGGCCTAGCTCATGCATGGAGTAGGCTTTACCATGGAACCCATAAGGCCTTTGTCTATGTTACCAGACATCCTTTAGAACCCAGCTCAAATGCCACCTGTCCCAGGGAGTCCTCTTGGTGTCCTTTCCTGGTTTTCCACAGTGTGCCCTGCCCTTCCCTCCTGGGAAGGCCACAGGGGAGGCCTGCAGCCAGAAGCTGCTTGTCACTCTGGACAGGCTCCCAGATGGAAAGAGGTGTTGTGCAGACAGGGCAAGGCCAGCAGACTCTGATGCCTGGTCCTCTCCACCCAGACCAAGCCTCTGATAGGGACGTGCAGGGCAGAGACCATGCCACCTACCTGGGTCAGCAGTGCTTGGCTTCCTCCTTGAGGTAGTGATGACCTGGTTTTCATTCATCATCTGTATGTCCTGGTCTTCCTCTGGCTTACTGCAGGAGAGCAGACANAAGGCCCATCAGCCTCCAGGCCAGGTTCCTGCCATCCATCCTCATTAGGGCTGGTCAGGGGTGTACCTGATGGTGTGTTTCTCCTGGTGACAGAAGTCAGTGTCCTCCGCAAAGAGGATGGTGTGGTGGGGCACGGTAGGCTCACATGTGGGCAGGATGCCCCCAACCAGGTGGCTCACCATGGCAAGAATGCCATTGTACACCAGCAAGTCATCTACCAGCAACTAAGAGACAGAACAGGAATGGGGTCCCGCTCCTTCCCACATTTACCCCACCCCCGAGCAATGTACCCCTCTGCTGTCCCAAGCCCAAGCCCAACACAGTCACTGAAGACTGTGTTGACAGTAGGCCCTCCCCCACACTGGCAGGAAGGGCATGTGCTGTCCCCTTGGGCTGCAGGTTTGGAAGCTGAGGCTCCAGGTTCACAACACTGGGGGACCAAGTGTAGAGATGGAGGTAGACTCAATCTCTGGCCCTCATGGCTTCTGTTCTCTCCACCTGGCCACCCAGTTGCCTCCCAAGGCTGTGTGAGTCTAGAGGGAGCCCTGAAAGCAACACCAAGTCCAGGGCCAAGTNCAGGGCTTGCTTTGGATTATTTCAAAGCTGTTCTGAATTCATGGTTGGGTGGCAGGTTTCCCTGCTCCGAGGACCAGGCATTTCCAAGGTTGCAACTGAGGACNGAGACCAAACTGCAGCCAATGGTAATGCCCACAGTCTAATTCCCAGAGAGAATTCCCACACCAGCTAGTGAGGACTCACGCCAAACTCCTTCACCCCTCGTTGAGGTGTTTTCGTGTAATTCCACAGTTTGATCATTGACACAGTGGTGGGCAGATCGAAAATGACATACACCCGGTTCACCTGTCAGAGAGCAAAGCTAATTAAAGCAGCTGTGTCTGGAAACAGCACTGTGGGCTAGGCCCAGAGCACCAGGGCAGGAAGCTGGGCCCCAGGTGCCAGTGGCAGCTCCCCGTGTGGGAAGTCTCAAGTTCCGAGGTCTCTTCTCCTCAGAGCCCATTTTGAGTCAAGTCACGTGTAGTTGCGTTTGGAACAAACTGCTGAGCTGGCTCTGGGAGGGCCTCCTGCCTCCTGCTGCTGTGGCCCTCATTTAAATACTGGTCCAGAACTGAGAGCAGCCTGGCCTTCTGTTTCTCAGGTCAAGCCCAGGGATGGTCCCCATTTGCAGAGCCAGGAGCATCTCCCACCAAACAATGTGCATGGTCCTGACCCATTTATCCTTTCCCAGAGCTACAGAGGAAAAGCCAGAGTCCTGTGCATCCCAGCACCATGGCTTCTTCTAGCCCATGTCTGCCGGGGAATACCAAATGACTACCACTCAGCCCCAGATCAGCATGAAATGAACCAGTGCAGCAGGCTCAACATCACAAAAGCCTCCTTCCTCACTTGGAAGGCCAACTAAAGAACTGAANGTGAGGTGAGTCCAGCTTGCAGCTCGCAATGACCTAGAGACAGTAATGGCTGGGTAGGGGTCCTCCTGCTCAGACCCTTAGATTCCCACTAGGAGAATGACAGTGGCCAGAGGTGGCCGTGAACTCCTGCTTTTGGCTGGTGTCTAAGGACCAAAGGGGCTGTGTGTACCCCTTTGCAGCAGGGGGGGAGGGACAGGCTGAGGGGTTGGCCCTGTGGTCTTTGGGAGTTGTTTCCTCCTCTGAGTGAAAAATGTCTATCTTATACTCAGTTATAGGAGTGGGAAAGGTACCNCAGATCCCACCATGTTCTGCTGATAGGCTCTGTCCCTGAGGTGGAGGGTGCTGATGGCCTATACNCTCTCCTGGACCTTCCCCCCTCTCTGCAATGATGGATCAGGCCCACTGCAGGGTTTGAGAGCTGAGAAAGGCAGTCAGTGGTAAGAATGACTGACTTGGCTGACTGGAGCCAGAGTGAGGGCAGGGTGGCCACACTGTGGCCACAGGCAGTGACATAAAGAACAGAAACAGGCAAAGGAGAGGGGAAAATGGGGAAGATGCCAGGGTGAAGTGGGCTGCAGAGGGNCTTGACAAAAAGAGGCAGTGAGATGCACATGAGGCCAGTAGGTCCCTGCCCTCCAGCAGCTGTGCAGGGCCCCCTGACTTCAGGGTCCCTGGAGCTCCTCACACATGTGGCACCTTTTTGAGTAAAGTCCATGGAGTAAGAGAAGGAACTGTGAGCCTGGAAGGGCTACATCAGAGCTGTTAGACACAGCTGGCACCTCTCTGGTGGCTCCCAAGTGTTTCAACTGTCACTGGGCACAGGGGCAAGTGCCCCTCCAACCCCAGGGCCAGGTACCCACCAGGCCAGGCAGGATGGGGGCCAGCCACATGTGCCTGCCATCACTGGTGTCGTTGACTTGGTCGATAAGCTTGTCGGGGGTTCGCACATCCCCGCATACACCCTCAAGCGCATTCACACTGTCCGGGAAGGCAGCGATGTCTGAGGTGCAGGTTAAGCTGTCATAACCCAAACTCATATGCTGTGCACAATGTGTCGCCCTCAAGGTGGCTGTCAGGCTGTCAGCACTGTGTCTCAGGAGATGCTGGGCTGGTGTCCCACACTTTAGAAGGGAAATGTCAGTGAAAATAGATGCGTTCTGTTTTCTAAGAAAGGGGGGTCCACCTTTCTAAGAAAGGTGGCCAAGGGGAAGGGATTCTGTGTGGGGCTAAGGGGTCAAGTTCAAAGTCAGGGGACCACAGGTGGGATAGCTGGACATGAGGGATTTGCAGAAGCACAGATAGGGATTATAGTGCTGCCACTACTCTGAAGCACAGGTCACACCCACTTGGGCAGGCAGGTGACTCTGGCAGGTCACAACCTTGTCAGGTCTGCCACCTTGGCTCAACAAGAGCTAATTAGAGCAGGGATCTCAATGTGCATGTGCAGAATCTGGTTCCAGTTCTGTCATTGTGACAGAGGACATCTCTGTCAGGAAATCTCAGGCAAGCCACTGGGCACCACTTCTTCTGCCACCTCACCTGTGACAGGGCATAAAACTTCTATGCTCTAAGATGGGCAGGAGAACCTCCCTCTTGGTGACATTAGTGGAACTTATAGATCCAGGAGCCATTCACTAAGTTATGAAGAGGACAATAACTCCAGAGACACCCAGGACCCCAGGCAGACACAGGACAAGCTTTGGGGCTATGCTGCCATTTCCCCACCTGGAGGGCCAGAGATCACACACTCAAGGATGCTGCTGATAAGCAGGTGACAAAGAAGACAGGCAAGAGAGTTCAAAGCTTTACAACTGGGCTGTGTGACCTCAGGTAAACAGGTCTCCAGTTCCTCCTCCGGACAATGAAGATTTTCCAGAATATTTTGTTCACAAGATTTCTGTGGGTGCATGGGGCATATTCCTGCAGTGCCTGGCACACAAGAAGCCCTCGGGAAGCATTGAGTTTGTGGGGGGGCTGATAGACAACAAGAGCTTTAGGAGTCAGCGTTGAGGTAAACTGAAAAGGTATCCATGAGACCTTTGGTTTAGTCACTGTCACTCCACATGATCAAGGGCCTCGTATTGGCACTTCTCAAGTTAAGTTCCAGAGGCTGGTACTGCATTAAAAATATCAATGACAAAACTGAAATCTTTCAGAACTCTCTGGGCCAACAACAGCTCCAGCATGGGCACACCATGAAAAAAAGGTCCCCCAGTAACACACTCCTCTCCTACTGAGTTCTCCTGCAGACTCTGTCAGAGCCTTTAGAATACCAGGTGTCTGTGCCCTCTGAGAAGGGCCTGTGCTTAGCAAGAATCTCCCCGAAATCTCAACCATGGTGCTCTGGTCTGCAGAGAACCAGTTGTAGTGGCCTTGGCAAGCATGGCTAAGAGCAGCTCTAAGGGTCCAGTGGCATCATACCATATCATCATAACCATCATCCACCTCCACCACCATCACCACCACCACCACCACCACCACCACCACCACCAGCAGCATCAGGTCTTTCATTTTGTTTTGTGACAAGGCAGCTCAGACTGGTCTCAGACTCACAGATATCTGCCTGTCTCTGCCTCTTGAGTGCTAGGATTAAAGGCATGCACCATCACGTCTGACTATCATCTGGTCTTTTGAAATANGGCCTTGCTATGTAGAGTTTGGGCTGCCCTCAAAATCATGCTGGCCTCACACAGGGAAAAATCCTCCTGCCTCCACCTCCTGAGTGCTAGAATTACAGGCTCNGGACCCTGCACCCGTCTCCNAGCAGCATCTTCCATGCCGGCTCCTGCTCCCAGCAGAAAGGATACTGTTCTGGGACAAGGGGATCCTCTCCCCATGCTCATCATACAGCTCCAGCCCTGTGAGGCCGATGTAGTAGGGATCACCCCAGCTGGACAGCAGCTGGAACTGGAAAATGACTGTGGCTATGATTAAGGAAAAGAGAAGCTCAGTTTTCTGGAGAAGAAAGCCACACAGTGACAGAGGTGACAGGGGCTCTTCTTGTTTGTTGACAGAAGAGTCTCTCTCCCAGAGATGGTGTTCTGTCAAAAGGAACACAGCATCACACTTGCCACACCACCTGCCCTGGGAGTGGATGGGAAGGAATAGTTCTAGGAACAGACAAGGTGGGCAGATGGTGCTGGGTGGGACACTCCTGTCTCATGCCTCAGTTTCCCTGGTTATAAAATGATTAGAACAAGAAATCTCTTCCCTCCTCTGTGTCTTTCAAGTTCATGGGAATAAGCATGTTAGGGGTGGGGAAACAGCCTCTGATTTGGCTGCAGCAGCATGATTCCTACTGACAAGGTCCATATGCACAAGGCGATACTTGCCTACCCTTGACTTGATCTTCCCGGTCCCAGTTTCTAGGAGCAGGAGTAGAAGTCCTGAGAGCCCAGGCACATCCCAGGCAAAGGCACTGCTTCCTTCCAGATCTGGACACCTCCGGAGAGACCAGGGCAAGTTATTTGACCTCTCTGACTTGCTTCTTTTGTTTTTTGTTTTCAGCTTTTGGCTTTCTTTTTTTTCTCTTTTTTAAAGAGACAGTGTCTCACTATGTAGTTCAGGATGGTCTAGTACTCATGATCCTCCTGCCTCCAGGAAGCCTGGCTCCTGCGGTTTAGTTTTCATGGCTGGGAAGCGGGGCTGATGCAATGAGGTCACACTAGGAAGGAGGGGCTCTTGCTGCCTCTGTCCCTGCCTTCTCCCTGCTAGGTCCCTGGGTCACCTGTCTCTTTTCCAGCCCCTCACAGCTGGGTCCTTTGTGCCACCTCCACAACCCCAGTCTTTTAGGAGGCGATGGGACCCATGCTGCTACTCCATCTGAGTGCTGCCTTCCTTAGCTTCACTTTCCCTGTGTAGCATTCCAGCTGCCTAGNGGAAGGATACAGCCACAGGGCATGAGTGGGGCCTCGTAGTCCATACTGGCTCGCTCTAGGCTCTTCGAATCCAGCCTGGAAAGAGATGAAAACAGTACCATGAGCCCTTCTGTTCCAGGGTCATCTACAGATACTCCTCAGCCATGTACTGCAGATACAGCAGTGCAGTGGCTCCTGTGGGAGCTCCCCTTTGCCCAATCGAGATGCAGTGTGTGGGTGGCAGTGGGGAACCCAGCTCTTTTCTGTTACAGACCCTTGCTATCCTCAGAGTAGCCTAGAGGTGGGGACACATGGATGCAGACACCTGGACAGGGTGGGGAAGCCACTTGGGAAAGCCACGCAGCCAGCGGGTGGTTGAGTGGGATGTGTCTCCAGGGTCATTCTCTTAACCACACCCCCTGCTCTGCTAGAGGAGCAGAATCTGCTAGGCTGAGGGCTAGGTGCTACTGATGGAGCAGGATGCCTGAGTGTGACATGCCATTTGGATCAATAGAGGTTGGAGGAGGCCNCTCACAGAATTCAAGCTTAGCATAGCAAAGGCCCTGGAATGTAGGCAGGATGGGGATGCAGGAGAGAAACGGAACAGAGGGGAAGCCTTGAGCACTGCTGGCTTCATGATCCCCCATCCAGGCCTCAGTTTCCACTTCTGTGAAATGGGTATAAAATCCCAGCTTCCAAAAGCAGATTCTAAGAGACAGGAAGATCTCTGTGAGTTCAAGGCTAGCCTAAGCTACATAGTGAGTTCTAGGCTGGCCAGGGCTACAGAGACAACAATGACACTGCCCTCCCCTCCAGCTTCTCTATTCCCTCCTCGGGCTGTGCTGTGCAAGGATACTGTTACAATTTTGCCACTGGGGAAGGGAGCTATTTTATTTCTCTATTGTGGCCTTTGGTGCTCAGACACTGGGGGCTGTAAATGGGTAAAACTACTCAATTTACACTTTGACACTGGAGACTAGGGCCAGGACATCCTGGCAAACCCAAATGCGAGTTTCCCTCCTGCTCTTTTTCTGCATTGGGGCTGGGGTAGAGGAGTCATTTCTAGATAGCACATGTGGCTGCAGTGCCAGCCCTCGGGTGCACACACAGAGGACACTGGTGGGCCAGTCCACACTCCCTCACCTCCTGGTGGGTGCTGGTGACAGCNGGGTCTGCAGGTAGTCCCCAAAGAGGATTTCTTGNGCAAAATCAAAGTGACAGTTGCCAGGTCCCTTTCGGATAAGAAAGCCTTCTGCAGGAGACACACACAAGCCATCCAGGGACACATGGGCGATTTTTACCTAGCAAAGGAGACACAGCTTGCCTGAGGCCTAAGACAGTGAATGGCTTTTCTACCATGCCAGGACATCTGGCCAGGCCTGAGTTCCAGGGACAGTCATGTTCCATTTCTGACACAATGCTGGGGCTGGGCACAAGATACCCAGAGTAAGGCCCCTGCCCAAAGGGTACTTACCNGTGCTTCCTATCCATGTGTCTCAGTCCCAGGGGAGGCATGGGACTTGGTGGGGGACCCCAACATCAGTGGCAGTAGCCTGTGGCAGTACGGTGAGATGGCCAAGGGCACTAGCTCAGGAGCACAACCTCTCCCTCNAGTGCTGTGTAGACCTCCAGCCTCCCTTTCTCTCCCTCCCTACCTGGGAGAGGGGCACAGCCTCCATCTTTCTGGGTACATAACAGATCCAGCTGGTCCCTCTGACAGGTAGTGGCACTGTGCTTACTGAGAGCTTGCTGAGTGTGTGCNCATGCACACGTTNTCCAGGCAGGAATTTTCTAGCCATGCTGCTGGAGTCCACCAGCAAACTGCAAAGGCTACAAGCATTCTGAGGCTACTTGCCATCTCTGCTTTCCCACCAGCAATTGAAAGAGAGTGTGGGTTCCATGCTTGACAGACTGAGACCAGACTAGCTGTGTAGTGCCCAAGAGAGTGGCAACCCTTTCCCAGCCTTCCTTAGAACGCTGAGAGGTGGGGCAGTAAAAGGAGGCAGGGTGGGAACCTGACGAAATGAGGAAGGCACACAAGCCTGCCTCATAGCACCCTCCCCAGTGCTCACTGGCCAGCAGGCCCAGAGGTGACACTACAACCCTGGACTGTGTGGAAAGGGGACCCACAGTCACAGGAGAAGCAAGCCCTCCCTGCAGTTCCCCAGGCTGCCCTGGGCTGTGGGCTATTTCTGCTGTGTGCAAAAGGGAACACAGCTTGTTCTCTCCCTGGATGTCACCCCCCCCCCAATTTGGAAGGTTCTGGAGGATTTATGTTCCTCTCCAGCACCCACACCAGGCATTCATCATGCTGCCTCCCTGACAGTGGACTCTGCTCTGCCCAGCTTACCCCTCGGTAGGTGTCCTCGGGAGATTTATTGTAGTTCCAGAGGCGCAGGCCAGCAATGCTTTGGGCTCTGTCAAAGTGGATCATAACCACATGGTCCAACCCCGGGGAGAAGGGGATCAGCCACATGTGCTCACCCTCGGTGGTGATGTTCATGCCATCGACTAACCTGCAGGCAACNANGACAGATCAGCAAGATGGTGGGAGGCCTCCAGAAAGCCNGCTTTCCTCACCCACCTGTGTCTTGAGAGGTGGGTGAACAGTGAAGTCAAGCAATGATATTTAAGAAGAGGTAAAAACAGTGTATGCTCATGAAGGTGCTGAGAGGCACTCATCCTCACCAGGCTAACAGACAGGCGTGTCCCTCTTTGGAATCCCTCAGCCCAGTGACCCCAGGGTGGGAAACTTCTGCTAATGATTACTACTCCTCACGTCAGGAAGGCTGGCTGTAGAAATATGCTCATCACAGCTCTGATGCAGGTACCCAGGATGTGCCATGGTTAACAGGAAAAACAACAATCATGAGATGTGATGGTGTGGCCAGGCAGGCAAACCACAGGCAGCAGGGACCAACTCATCTGCTGGGTAGCCACAGGTCTGAGTGCCTCAGCAGCAGGGGTTACCTCAGCCCCACTGCATCTGTCCCTGCCTCAGCCTCTTCAGTATGGACCCAACCTCTGTCCTCTGTGTGGCATGGCCACTTGAAGACCTGGCCCCAGAGACAATCAGCCCTGCCCCACACCACCTTTGGACCCTTGGGGGCCACTGTCCTGTGAGTAACTCAGGCTGTGGTCACAATTCCTTTATCTAAAATCAACTTTCCCCCTTACCGTTTGATAGTTTGAGGTTTAGAATAAATCTAAGTGTTCATCCACGGAGGTAAAACGTTCTCTCTCCTGTGCTCTAAAAGGCTGTTATTAAATTGATGGATGGTGTGTCTTACAATTGCTGGCATGTTAAAACTGAGGAAATTCGGCAGGCCGACCCTGCTGTTTGTGAAGGAAGCTGGCTGCTGCGGACTGCTGTTTCCTTCCAAAGCAATTACCTCCGTCTTGGAGACTGGCTGCCAGAAAAGACTGTTGCAGGCTGGGAGAGGGGACACTGAAGATGGATGGCAGAGAGGCTGGTAGCAAAAGAAGCCTCCTCCTGGGCAGTCACCTGGTTCTGTCCTGAGACACCCAGTGGTAACAAGCCTTTCTCATGCTAGATTGGGGTTTCTAAACACTGTGGCCACCACTAGGACCCTGTCATTGCAGGGATATGGTNGAGGCCAGGCTGGGGCAAGAGAGACAAGACGAGCCTGGGCCATATCAGAAGGCCGGGGAGGGTGGGCACTGGGTAGTAAATGCTTGNCCTCCATGCCAAAAGCTCTGAGTTCCATCCCCAGAACTTCAAACAAATGAAAATAAATATTGCAAAAACTACATAAATGGGCACAGGCACTCCCAGAATTTGAGACCATCAGGAAGGATAAAATCAGAAGAGATGGCTTAAGGACAGCCCCCATGCCCAGCAGTAGATGGCCAACAGAACACNAACTCAGTGGCATCTCTGGAGGTTCTCTGGCTCATGTTCTGTCAGGGCAGAGTTTTTGTTTGTTTGTTTTTTAAACCTTACAGGTCCTTTGTGTATATATTATGGCTTCCAGTTTTGTTTTTATAGGATTCCTCTGTGTGTGAATGTGTATGGCTCTGTGTCTATATGACATTCTTATGCTTTTCTTTGGCTCTTCTGTTTGTTTGTTTTGTCCTGTTCCTATTTGCTTGTTTTTGTTTTATTTTATTTTTATTCTTTAGATCCCTATTTGTTTTCTAAGGAAACAGAAAGAGTGTGGATCCGAATGGGAGGGGAGGTGGGAGGAACTCAGAGGAGTTGGGGGAGGGGAACCATAAACAGAAGGTATTGAATAAAAAAAATCTTTTCTTGTTTTTGTCAAGAAAGGTTTCTCTGTGTAGCTCTGGCAGTCCTGGAACTCACTCTGTAGACCAGGCTGGCCTCGAACTCAGAGATCCGTCTCCCGTGCTGAGATTAGAGACATGCACTACCACACCTAGCTGAAAAAAGCCTCTACTGGATGTGCCTCCTCATGGGAGGCCTGGCCTTCTTGTGGGGGGGAATTGGGAAGGAGTTGGGACGGGAGGCTGAGGAGGTGGGAGGAGGGAAGAGGAGGATCTTTAATTGGTGTGTAAAATGAATGGAAAAATTTTCTTAAGGAAAAAAAACTAACTTGATTATGTTAGTGGACTAAAAAAAAATCTGTTTTCATTAAAATAAAAATATACAAACAAACAAACAAGCAAACAAACACCATAGGAGATGAGTGGGTGGCACGCTTCTGTAATCCCAGCACTTGGACCTGAAGCAGAAGATCTTGAACTTGAAGTATGGTTGGTACACACTGAGAGACCCTGTCTTAGAAAACAGTACCATGGCAGGGGCAGGCTCTCCTCCAGAGTGAAGAGAGCTTGTAGAATGGGAAAAATGTTTATCAGCTCCATATAAGACAGGATTAATATCAATATACATAGATAACTACGAAAATCAAACACCCCAAACCCAAGTCATCAAATCAATAAATGGGCTAATGAAATGAGTAGACAATTCTCAAGAAAAGAGATACAAATGGCCAATAAATATTTGAAAAAACATTCAACATTCCTAACGATCAGNGAAAACTGTTTTGAGAATCCATCTCACCCCATGAAGAAAACAAATGATGACCAATGCTGGGGAGAATGTGGGGAAAGAGGACCCCTCATTCCTGCTGTTGGAAATCATTATGGAGGTCTCTCAAAACCCCGAAAATAGATCTACCATATGACCCAGCTGTAAGTCTCCTGGGTATATACCCAAAGGACTAAAAGTCAGCATACCAAGAGATAGTTGTACATTCATGTTTACTGTTGCAGCATACACAGGCAGGAAATGGACTGAGTCTAGATGCCCACCATAGATGAGTGGGTAAAGTAACCTGGTGTATACATGCAATGGAATTTTGTGCATCCATAAAGAAAAATGCAACCATCATGGCATATGCAGGAAAAAAGACACAACTAGCAATGTTAAGAGAAACAAGCCAGACTAAGACAAATGCTGTGTTTTCTCAAACGTGGAGTCTAAACCTTACAATTATATATGGGGGGGGGAGGTACCTGTGCATTTATATCAAAAAACTAGAAAGGGAATTGCTGGAGGAGGGGAGACATCTTAAGATGGGGATAGAAGCATAATGGGACACTTAAAATAGGGCAGCAGAAGTGGCTTAACTGGGAGAAGAAAGGAAGCTAACTGGAGAGGGGACAGGGAAGGATGGTGGGGGAGGGGATGAGGAAGAACACGTGAAATGATGTGTGTATGAAGTTGCCTTAATGAAATGTGTTGCTTTGTATTCTAACCTAAAAAATAAAAATAAACGAAGGAAAGAAGGAAGGAAAATGAGAAAAAGAAGTCCCCTGAAGCTTGAGGGCTTCTCAGCCAATGGCACACACAGTTACCTGGACCACTACTTACAGATTTAGGTGTGACAAGGACATTGAGGGTGTGCTTGCGTTTAAGTTCTACCTGGTTAGAGATATGAACAGAAGTGTTTCAAGATGACATTACAATTGGGTGGGAGGCTGTCGGGATTTCTGTGGGGTAGCAACTGGGTGACAGGGAGGGACACTCTGGGCAGGTGTGGGTTTCTCCTGCCGTTGGCCAGGAGAAGCTTGTAGGCTCAGGTCTAGGTCCTCCAGCTAACCTATGAGGATCTACAGGCCAGGGTGGCCCCAAGCAGTCAGTGCCAGGAAGGGATGAAGTCCACAGTGAAGGGCCATCTTAAAGGGACAAAGAGGACACAGCCAGGACAAGGGGCTGCAATGTGATCACCCTACTCCCAACCTGTAATCATGGGGATTATTTTTACAGTTCTATGGATGAAGAAACTGAGGCATAGGAGATGCCTAACTCAGCAGTTAAGTGTATCCCAGGCTGGAGTATCCTGTGGCTTGTGTTCAACCATGACCCCACTTAACCAGTCCGGGTGCCTGCGGCCACTTTCCGACATCAGCTTCCTCCTCTAGACATAGGGATAACATTAATGATTCTTAGTCTATGTTTTTAGCTTTCATGGACGGACACTTGTAATCTATTAACAGCCCAGTGCCTGGCACTGAACATTGCAAAATGGCACTTGCACTTTTGGCTATGTTGTCCTCACTGTTACAATTGTGAAGTTGGGAAACTTAAAGCAGAGAAGAGATTTGAACTCCCATCCCTCAAACTCTCCTTGACTCTTAATTAATTCACATAGCTGTTGTACTGGCTGGTTTTGTGTGTCACTAGAGAGGAAGGAGCCTCAGTTGAGGAAATGCCTCCCTGAGATCCAGCTGTAGGGCATTTTCTTAATTAGTGATTAGTTGGGGAGGGCCCAGCCCATTGTATGGGCTGGTAGTCCTGGGTTCTATAAGAAAGCAGGGGAAGCAAGCCAGTAAGCAGCACCCTTCCATGGCTTCTGCATCAGCAACGCCTCCAGGTTCCAGCCCTGATTGAGTCCCTGATTGACTTCCTTTGATGATAAACAGAAATTTGGAAGTGTAAGCTNAATAAACCGTTTCCTCTCCAACTTCCTGTTTGGTCATGGTGTTTCTTTGCAGCAATAGAAACCCTGACTAAGACAGCTGTCCAGAGCAGGAGGTGAAGTGCCAGTTTATGAGTGACAGGTATCTGTGGATGGATGCTATAAAAAGCTTGTCCATTCAGTCTGNCCGTGGTATCTGGAATGTGTAGGAAGCAGAGCAGCCATAGTCACCTGCAGAGACTTTCTTTTCACTTTCCAGTTTACAGAGGGGAGAGGCCTAGGCAGGCATGTGCAAAGCAGAAAGGGTCACACTGAGGCTGACAGACTATGGCTGAGCGAGGCCCTAGCTGATGCCAGTGTGATATCCCAGCATGCAGCATCTGAGATACAGCCTGACTTTGCAACCTGCCTGTCCCTCAACAGGGGTCCCATGTGGTGATATTTTATCTGTGTCCCCCAATAAAATTTATCTGAAGATTGGAGGAAAACAGGCAGCCAGCTGCTAGTAGTAAAAACAAAAGTCATGCAAGTTAGCACACGCCCTTAATCCATCTGGTTCTCTGTGAGTCCAAGGTCACACTAGGGAACAAGTGGAAGGCGGTGGTGGCACACACCTTTAATCCCAGCATCAGCCATAGAGTTCTGGAGGTCTGTGCAGACAGATAGAAAGTAATGCAGCTTGGTGGAGATAGGAAATGAGTTAACAGAATGGACAGGCATAAAAAGCCCGGTTAGACGGAAGTCACTCTCTTCACTTCGCTTTGCTCTCTTTGGAAACAGCAGGAGCGCTGGTGAGGTGAGGCTAGCTGGTAGCTTGTTCCTAATTCCTCTGATCTCTGTCAGATTTTTCACCCCTATTTCTTGTTCCGTGTGTTTATTAATAATACCATTTAGAAATTCATCTTACAGTCCCATGTACAAAGGGTCACCTCTACTTCTTTTGGCTACATACCTCCCCAGGCAGTGTCTGATATGTGCCTGATGCCTGGAACACAGAGCATGTCCCTTGACCCCGTCTGCTACAGCCAAGCTTCTCCTACTTACTTGTCTAGGGTCCGTGAGTCATCAGTGTACTCCGGCAGGTCATTTAAGTCCCTGGGAGAGGCAGAGAGCTGGTGTGGGTGGATGGGCAGGGCCTGGCCATCCTTGCCCACTACTTCCAGGCCAGTGAGCCCTATGTAGTGCAGGTCCCCCCAGGAGGCTGTGAAGTTTAGTCGGAGGCCTGTGAGAGAAGGAAAGCAGCCAGTCACCGCCAGAGGCTCTGTAGCCAGACGAGAGGTGCCCTTCAGCCTCTCCACTCTGCCCTCATGAACCTTTCCTTTCCTGCAGGCAGGAAACCTACACAGGGCTGGGCCCCCTCACACCATGCTTTGTACCCTGTGAGCTCCCTCATGCTGTTCATAGTGCAGTGTTCCTCTCCTGGCTTCTGACTCCCCTTAGTTCTAGCCAGATGATCTTCCAGTTGTTCATTTTTCTATGCCTTTCTTCCACCACAAGGTCCTTGCACATGCTGCTCCTGTTCTCTGGACTGTGCTCACAGCCCGTCATGTCTCTGTATGGGTTCTCCCTCTACCAAACTCTGGAGGCCACTACTTAGTAAATGCCCACGTGACCTGCCAGGTGGCTGACTCCTTAAGGGAACGACCCCACTTGTTTTTCTAGACTATTATGTACCCAGGTACTGGCACAGTGCCTGGCATATAGTAGAGGCTCAATGACAATGAATGCCTGACAGTAACTAAATGAGACAGTCACAGCAGGAAGCCTCACATCCAGAATTTAACATTTTATGCAAATGGACTCCTCCTAGGAGCCCTGCATTCAGGATAAGGGAAGTGGTTGCTGACCCCATCCTTCCACCTCAACTTTCACCCCCGCTTCACCAGAGACCATTTCAGGAGACCTCTTGTGGCCCTGAGACACACATGCCAGGTGACTCATTCCATTGCCCAGAAAGGTCCCCTTTTCTGGTCTCTGGGTCATACCCTGTCACCCTGTCATATGCTTGATTGGAGTTCCTCCTTTCCCAGTAGAGCAGGGCCAAGCTCAGGGGCAATCCAACCATGGAGGTATCTGACCCATTTTAGTACCTGTCTGAGTTCAGAAGTTCAACTCTATGGACTTCTGAATGACAGCATGGTGGGTGGATCTGGCAGAAAGCCTGGGTCACGAGGCGCTCCATATTTCTTACAGGAGGATCTGTGAGCCCAGCAAACTTCCAGAACACCCTGGGGACCAGGCTGCAACCTCTCACCTCCCTGAACCTGACATCTTGTCCTGTGCCCTATCATTTCCCAGCATGCCTTTTGTGACTCAGCCTTCAAACTTCCTCTCTGTGGTGCCCAAGTCAGCCTGAGCATCTAGGGGGCTGATGAGGACTTGGGTTCTAAGCAGCACTGAGCAGACTGCGTATGGGGTGTGGAGCAACTCAAGCTGGCTGCCCCTCCAGCCTGTGGCCCTGCCGCTTTCCCACAGGGGTGGGTCAGCTTCTCCACTCTGTATCTGGGCTGCATGGCTTACTTTGGCCAGCAGAGTGGAATGTGCACAGGAGGCTGCCTCCTCTTTCTGTCCTGCTCTGATGCCAAGGCAGCTCAGTCACCAGTTGCTCTGGCCAGTAGCAGCACATACAGGCAGTTGCTGGTCCACATGCTGGCTGTTTAGAGACATGGCAGGCAGAGGGAGAACACCTGGGACTCAGAATTGCCAGTACTGATGGCTATAGAGCAATGCATCCAGGTGCTCCATTGTGGATTTGTTCTGCAGCAAAAGCTGACTGATATATTCCTTCTACTGGCTGTGTTCAAATGCCATCTCTCAGTGATTTTTCTGACAGCACCCCTCTGACTCTCCTTACCCTTGTTCCACTTGCTTTCATCCTGACCTCAAGAGGTAGTCTACATTAATGTGCCTGTTGATTTCCCTGAGGCCAGGACTGACTGTTCTATCCCCAGAGCCTAGAACAGCAGTATCTAACAAATAGATGCTTAATCAAATTTTGTTTTGAAACCTCTGATTGATAGAAAAGTAGGTAGGTGGTCAGTGGATACGTCCCCCCTAATTTATAGTGAGTGGTAAACGAATACTCACTGATTGTCTGTATGCGCCAACTGCGGTTTTAGAAGTAGAGATGTGAGGGAAGTAACAGTGAGTCTCAGNGTGAGCAGTGTTCATTCAGCAGTCAATAGACACCTGGCAAATGCTGAGTACCACAGCTGTACACACCGCTGCATGCCCCATCAGAAGGATGGGCTGGGGTGGAGTGTGGCAGAGCAGGAGCAGGGAGGGGAGGTGGCATCTAGGCTGGGGCCTACATGCCAGGAAGAGGCATGCTATGCCACACTTCTAGAGGAAGAACATTCTAGACTGAGAGAACAAGTTGGGCCTACATCTGAAAGCAGCTGGCCAAGGGAGGAGAGGAGCATGGGACTAGAAAAGGAGGCAGGAACTCAATCCCACGTGGAAGTTGAGATGTTCATGACGTAGCAATGGGAAGTTACAACAGGTTACTTTTTCTGTTTGCTTTGTTGAGATAAGATCTCTCTTTGTGATCTAGAATGACCTCGAAACCAGTGATCCTCCAGGCTTAGCCTCCTGAGTCCTGGGACTGCAGATGTGCACCACCATGGTGGCCTATGTGGCACCAGGGCAGTGGTGTAGGCTGAACTGTGGCTTGGATGGACTTCAGCAGGACTGTAAAGGGAGCCAGGCAGGGAAGACACTGGTGCTGAGAGTGACCTCATTGAGGGTGTTCACAGTGGGAGAGGGCAGCAGGGGATGGATCAAGGTCTGTTTATGAGGCAAAGGAGCCTAATGGTTTGAACATAGAAGGACAAGAAGGGATTGAGCCAAGTGACAGGGTGGGGTGGGGAGTATCTGGGATGGAGAAGGCCTGGAGGTGGAGGAGGGAGTAAATTGTGAAGGGAGGGACAGGGAGAGGCAGAAATGCCACCTCTCCCTGGTAACAAGCCTTTCCCATGCCTGTAGTCCCTTTGTGTCTGCCAAGAGGCACCAGATCCCATTGATCCAGGGCTCTGAATGCAACGGCTCTCCTTGTGAGCTAATATCCATGTTCCATATTCATTTTCCTCGGGTGCATCAATTAGTATTTATACAAATGGAAATTAATTTTGTTATTTCTCTCATGCTTTGGCCCTCTCGACTTCTTCCCTATTCATCGTGGCTGATATTTGCAAAACTTCCCAAATGAGTGTCATCTGCAAATTAGCAAGTCATAGATTCCCTTTCAAAGCAAGAGGATTGGCCATGTTCACCCACTGCTGCCCCCCTTCCCCGCCCCAGGACTGCTTTATTAAAGTGTATTCCACTTGCACACATTGCTGAGCAGGTGGAGGATGGGATGGGGGTTAGAGAGAAGAGATGTAGGAATCCTGAGGCTCTGGGCTCAAGAGGGAGGGAATGACCCAGTGGAGAGGCCTAACACTTTCCTAGCAGGTACAAAGATCAAAAGTCACAGTGTTCTACTCCAGGGCCAACCTCCCCAGCTACTGCAGTGTCATTTCTGAGAAAGACTGGGTTGGTTCAGTGCAAAGGACATTGGTAAACAGCCTTTTGGGATAAATTAGCAGGTAGACAGGACAGTGGTGGCTTTTGCCTAGCAGCACCTTCACCTGCCTTCCTCCTCCAGGGAGAGGTCCTGGCTCAGCCAGGTTGTCTGGGCAACTGGCCACTCTTAATCAGGCTACAGGGACAGCCAACAACCCAAGTCTGGCCAAATATGGTTTTCATATCTCCTACCTGTCCATCTCCACCACGGTAAGCCACATAATTGATTTATGGACAGGCCTGAGATACAAGCTGGACCCAGAGCCTTAATTCTGGAACTTTATTTGCCGGGCAATAGAAGTGGCGTCTGCTCTGGGGTTGCTAGTAATGGGTGGATGTGAGCACAAGGCCCTGGTGCATGGCCCCCATGAAAAAGAACAGGAAGCAAACAGCGTAGAAAAACAGAGACAAGGCAAGTCTCTATGGTGTCATTTCCCTGCCTACATCCAGTTACCTAACAAACTAGTGACCCTAACTTCTAGGTGCATAAACCAATAAATTTTCTTTTGCTAAATTCAGCTTGAATTAAATTTCCATTGTTCTCGTGTGTGTGTGTGTGTGTGTGTGTGTGTGTGTGCGTATGCATGTGTGTGTATGTATGTGTGTGTGTTCCTGTACGTGTACATGTAGAAGCCAGAGGACAACCTTGGGTGTCACTCTTCCTTACTGGGTCCTGGGGCACACCAATTAGGATAGACTGGTGGTCAGAGGGCCCCTGAGTTTCATTTGTTTCCATCTTGTCAACACTGGGATTACAGGGGTGCACTGCCATGCCTGGCCATATTTATGTGGGTGCTGGGAACTGAATTTCCCGGGGTCCTCCAGCTTGTATGTCAAATTGAGTCATCTCCCTGTCCCTTTATTTGTTTGTTTGTTTGTTTATTCATTTATTCAGGCACGATCTCCCCTTAGAACACAGGCTGGCCTTGAACTCAGGTGTTCCTGCCCCTGCCTCTCAAGTGCTAGAATTACAGCTCTTTAGTCTGTTAGACTAAAGTAATTTAGTGACTCGGAATGGAAAGAACTGTAACGATTCAGAATAAGTCACCTTTCTGTCTAAGAGACCATTTTTTCCTTTTGGGTGGGCAAGGGACAGGGGAAAGTTCTCACGGAGGACAATGGGAAGGTATTTGGGGAAAAGGGCTGCAGAAGAGCCAGCAGGAAGAGGTGCAGTGTGCACTAGGCACCACCCAGACCCTTGCCCAGCACAGGAGACTGCCTGTGCCACAGGCCACAGCCCCACTTACTTCCCTGAGTTAATGACTATCTTCAGAAAGCCATGTCCTTCCTGGATGCAGCCTATGACATGAGGACATAGCGACATGAAGACTAAGCATTCCCTCAACTCAGGATATCACCAGTAGCCACCGTAGCTTCTGTGCTTCCCATTTAGTTGCTGAGGCCACCTCTGCCACCTCAGTGTGGGGATGGAAGGCTCCAGTCACCCTCCCTGTGAGCTACCTTAGAGACCCCATACTCTGATCACATGGACTGGGCAGGCAGGGAGCCAGGAGAGGCACTCAGACCCAGGAGCCAATGCCACCACTAAGGTGGCAAGGGGAGGGGTCAGGCTAGGCTGGGGCAACCTGGGAACTGGAGATGTGAGGCTGCTTCTGAAGAAGCAGGGTAGGGTCACAGTTCTTGTTTTCAAGAGAGAAACTGAAAGCAAGTGACACAGCAGGGGGTGGGGGCAAGAAAGAGCAGGAAGCAAGGCAGCCAGAGCACACAGAGCCTGTACACAAGTCCCTCGAGGAGGCAGGGAGATCACAGACAGCCATGACCCTGGCTTGGAGCTTCTCTAGACAATGAAGGACTGCCATGGATGGGAGTGAACTAAGAGAAGAACTGTCTGAAAGGAAGGGGAGAGAGAGGCCCAGCAGTCTGGATGAGATCTACTCAGGGAGGCATGATGGCTGCTGCAGCCTCATGTGTTTCAATGTGTGACATTATCTGCCTGAAATCATGGGTTCCAGAGGACCAGGACCTTGGGTCTTGTGAACCCCTCACCACACACACACACACACACACACACACACCCTGCTTTGCTTTGTGTAAGTGCTGAGCTGTTGCTAAGTTCCAGAACAGCTCCACCTACTGAGCCTGCAGCAGCCTGGGGCCACCAGGCTCCCATATCCAGATCCCCAGTGAGCACATAGATGGCTTGGGTACAAAATGTCACAGTGCCCNTCTGCTGGTACAAAGTGCAAAGAGGCCCCTGCCAGGCACCTGGGATAGGTACTCACACAGTCCGTAGAAGATGCCTGGCTCTGGTGTGGTGACTTCAGAGACAGAGGGACTGGCTTGTAGCTCTAGCCCTGGTACCTACAGGATGGTTGGGGAGAAATAGGGAGAAGAAGAGAGGTTTTAGTTCCTTTACCAGATTCATTGCCCACTCCATGCCCAGGAAATTCCTGGATCTGTTTTTGTATGCCTTGCCTTTCTATGACTATGATGAGGTATATGAGTGTCTAGAGCCTGGGACTACATCCCTACCACAGCTCCTCCTGGCAGCTGAGGGGCAATGCTACACCAGGGTATTCAGACTTTCTCAAAGTCTCTCGTGGACCCATATGCTTACTGAGTGAAAGGGAAAGAAGGAAGGAAGGAAAGGATGGAGGACGGGGGAGGGAGGAAGAGGGGAGAAGGAGGGACTTAGGGAAGGAGTGAGACAAGGAATGGGGGGGGAGGAAAGATGGACCGTGAAGGAGGAGAGGGAAACCAGGAAAGAGGCAGAGATGAGGGATGAAGAGAGGGGAAAGGAAAGGAAGAGGAAGAAGAATGATGGAGGAGGGAAGGGAGACAAGGAGAGGAGGAAGAAAGAGGAGGGGAAGGGGGAGAGAGAGAGAGAGAAGAGGTTGAAAGGAGGGAGGGAGGGAGGAAAAAGGAAGAAAGGGAGCTTTAAACCACAGCGAGTGGCCCCTCACTGGGGCTGTTCAGAACTGGCATCTAAGGAGTGAGCTCAGACGCCTGTATTGTTAGGGTTCCCAGTTGATCCCCATGGGCAACCAAGATGAACAGTATTATCTACTGACAGGTCACATGGGCTGCTGCACCCTGCTTGAAGTCTCCATATAAGATTAATTACTTTTTATTTAATATTAATTCTCCTGGGCAAAGAAGCCTTCAGTGCTTCAGACAGGAATGGTGTAGGGCAAAAGGAAGCAAGATGTTTGCCTTCCCTAGGACCAAGCGACCCCTCCGGCCTTGCAGGTCAGGTCCATCAGCAGGTCCCCCTGGGCCTTGATGTTTGGAAACCACTGGCAGATAAAGGACTTTAGGGTCAACTCCATGGAGACCCATGGGTCAAGGACAGACTGTGCCATGCTTTGTGGCCCAGGGAAGGTTTGGGACANTTCAATTAATTGCCACTTTTAAATTGAGCTAGTTTAAAACCCAGATTTCTGGCTTCTCTTGAAAAGAGAACAAGCAACAGTGGGTGATGAGCTGTCTGGGCAGAGCTTGCAGGCCCTTCTCAGGCTCCCGCTCATTGCTCTTACCCCATGCCTGCCTGGCCCTGCTGCTGTGGCCCCACAGCACTGGAAGGCGGTCTGTATACCACCTCCTGCTTCCTCACACACTTCTGTGGGCCAACCTGTCTTCTGGGGCTTCTGGTTTTCCCATCTTCTTCTCACACCTCTCTTTCTCTACATTATAAGACCCTCCCCTGAGACCTTGGGGCCTCTCCATTTTCATCAGTGGACCCTGACATGGGCTCACTCTTGCCCATTTTCTTTGGCATTTTGCACTCAGAATTTGGCTTTGATACCCTTACGGTATACTCTCAGTTAAGGCACTTAATCTATGCCCTCAGCAGGAATATAACAGTCCCTACTTAACGGTCATCATGGGGCCAGGCTCGCAAAGCCTGTATCACTAGTAAGCTTGGGTTAGGTCATGTGCTCAGGCATCCATAGTTATGCTCACTGTTTGATGTTTATAAATGGTTCTAGGGGTAGAACCTGGGCCTAAAGCATGCCAGGAAAGTACTTTTCCGACGAACTACATCTATCTATTCTACTCACAATGGTGGGTGATCAGAAGCTACCCCAAGCACACCCATCTCCTCGTAGGGCCGCCAACCAACCTCTGTATTACACACACACACACACACACACACACACACACACACACACACACACACACAGCACTGAGCCCAACATCCAGCCTGTATTTCAAGGCTTTGATGAAAATTTGAATCCTTACTTCACTTTGGTTTAAAAAAATAGATAATTAGAGAGTGAAACATGAAATACTGAATAGAAAATGAAACAGAAAAAACGAGGACTGTCAAGGCAGCAGCCCCAGCAGGGTAAAGGATCTGTTTGACTTTCCCTCCCTGCTCTGAGTTAGGAGCAGTAATCTACTTAGGAGCTGTCCTATAACTTGGGAAGCAGAGGCAGGATGACAATGATTTCAAGGCCAGACTGTGCTGCATCATGAGACCTTGCTCGGAACAACAAAGGGAATTCATTTAGGGGTACTCCAGCTCCACTCCAACCCTACCTGGTCCTGGGCGCCCAAGCCAGCCTGTGTGAAAGGCCGCTCGTCCTGACCTTCACTGTCAGCAGTGCTAGGCCTCCTTAGTGCCTCTTCAGGCTGAAAGCCACATAGGTTCTCAGCATCCATGTCAAACGTCTCATCCAAGCAGAATATGGCCTCCAGGATGTCCTCATCCATGGTGAAAAGGATAGTGTCTCCAAAGTGCTCAGGGGCTGGGCACATCACCAAGAAGAGAGAAGGTTCAGCTGGCCCCAGGCCCCAGTGATCTGCCATCTAGAATATGTTCTAATGTCCCACACACTATGTGATCACAAGCAGCTCACAGTTCCTGGTGTGAGCCAACAGTTCAGTCCCTACATCTCACCAAGCTGAGAGCCACACTGATCTGCTGTTGGGACCTCATGGAACAAGAATCCTTGTCATCTGTCACCAAACAAGTCCCTGGTGAGAGGCACTAGATGTCCAACCCAGATCCCTGAGCCTATCTCTGCAGTGCTGGGGATGGGACCCCAGGGACTTGCACATGCTATGCAAGAGATCTACAATTGACCTATAGCCACAGAGTTCCCTTGCTTTAAATCTTGAGACAGCCTTGCTAAGAGACCCAGACTGCCCTTGAACTCAGTCTATAGCACACATGGGCTGGAGCCTTTGGAGAAGTGGGATTTCAAACAGTGTGTATGGGGTAGTGGGTAGTCTCAGGGTGATTTTATCATCCATGCATAACCCTAGTGCTGGGACTACAGGTATACACTGCCTATACAGTATATATACAGGCTTCCTGCAGGCCCTTTTATGAAGCACCTCTCCTACAAGNTATGGGTATTCTGCTCCCAACCTTGGGAGCTGGGCTCCAGTGACTGGCTGGCCCATGGGCTCCCTAAACACCCTACCCCTTTGACTTAAGGCAAGAAAGATGTTACAATTCATGACTCTGACTTGCAGAAAAGCCCCTTCTCAGGCTTAGAATCCTGGTCCCTAGACAGACACTTAGTGTTAGGAGCCCAGCTCTGGCCCACCCATGCTGGAGGAGGTAATGGGTGCACCATGTCTGTGAAGAGGACTTTATCTGTCCTGGGCTAGCTCATGGGTTTCCCCTCCATACCTCAGTGAGCAGCAAACAAGGACTTCTAGAATATCCCCACAGATATACTATACCTCCCATTAAGGTTCCGGAGGCTTTGGCAATTTCTCCTTCAAAGATGCACTGTGTATCCAACAGCATGGTGATGTCCTTCACACCACGGAAGGAGTGTATTCGAGACTTATTGTAATTCCAAATC
>LZPO01117075.1:0-18985 GCA_001675575.1 Neotoma lepida
AAAACTTCAGAAAAGAGGGGCCTCTGGGGGAACCTTCCAGAACAGATGCCTCATCTATGGAAGACAGACTCAAGGCTCTCTGAAGAGGGGCCAAGGTCACATAGCAGAGGCTTTGGGGAAGGAGTCGTGAGACTCAGATGAGTGCTGGGAAGAACCAACATTGCAGGTCAGCTCAGAGGAAGGGTCCTGGGGATGAGTGAAAAGGGTGTTAAAATGTTTCTAGCAGGTCTATCAACAGTAAAATTCAACCTGCAAGTTTCTCAGACTTCCTCGAATCCATTATTAACGCAGGAGTTTCTGGGTTGGTTCCTCACCATCAAGGGCCCACAGTTGTGTTAATACTCACAAGAGTGGGAGGGGCCCTGAGAGACAGCATGAGAACTCTAAGTTTCTACGTTAGAAAAGACTAAGACCTTCAAGAGAAAGCATAGCAGATCTAGAATATTACCAGTCAGGAAGGAGCCATGCCTAAGGGAGTTTATTAGAAGTGCAGATCTCAGGGAAGCAGCTGGATAAGGTTGTCCTGCAGAGGCAGAGGCACATCCAGACAAGAGGACCCGAATAACGTTGCTGTGGGTTACAGATGTCACCCCCTTTGAGCAGCATTGATGCTTCCAGCAAAATGGGAATCGCTCTTTAGGATTTCCTGCATGTTAGATTTGGCGTGGTGCTGACTGGCACAGTTGCCCGAGTTTATACACCCCTGCTGGTGGACACAGAGACACAAGCCACTCTGAAATGCTGAGTTAGAGTTAGGCACAGAGCCTGGGTGGAACCTTCTCCACCTTGGACTCTCAGCCTGCTTCCTTCCTTGCCATCTTCCCTTTGGGTCTCGAGCAAAAATGAAATTTAGGGGCAGTTCTGTGAACCGTTCTCCTGAAACTACTCCCTCCTACCAGTGGGACAGAAGGGTTCCACAACAGCTCCAGCCACCCGCCAAGAGCATACTAGTTGGGTTTTGTCTCTCACCTCAAGGCTCTTCTCTGCCTTGCAATAGAACTAAAAACTAGAAATGAATGAAACAGCATGTGTGTCAGATCTTCATGGCTCAGAAAATTAAACACATCCATATACAGGTGCATCTGCACAGGTATACATACACATATACATACACATACACACACGTGAGGAGGAGAAAGACAATGTAGGTCTTTTATCTGTGCTGGCTGCATAAGGACCTACTACATCTCATGCCTGACTAAAAGAAAGTGTAAGGGTTTCTCTTTGCTGGAAGCATCCATGGTGGAACTCTGGTTTACTTGCCCTGCATTCCCTCAACCTGTCGAGTGGGCTTTCTGAGCTGAATTTTTCAGACAGATGAGCATAGTGGTTGACACTCATTTGCCAAAATTTACCTAGGTGTCACCTTCATAGAAGAAAGGAAATGATTCTCTTGAATGCCACACACGTTGACGAAGAATAAACAGCCTTGTTGAAACTGGCAGAGCACGTGACTTGCAACAATAAAAGCCTTTGGTTTGCTTGCTGTAGCGCAAAACTATGAGAAATATTTAATCTTTAAAAATACACAATGGTATCATAAGTTAGCTGCAGGTTCAAAGACAGTACAGTTTAACTTGGTGTATTTAAAATGTAGTACTATTGTATATTTCCCAAATGCAAACAGCAGAATATGAGAAATAACTAAGGAGCACTAGACCATATCTTATCCTTATAAAAGTGTCTCCTGTGAATGTTAACCTCATCTCTCAGTATTCCCGATAGCAGAATACATAGACAACAAGACCATAGAAATGTGTGGGCCTACCTGGTGTGCGGTCTGTGTCAATTCAATGTGAGGGTTTTATAAACTTTAGGTACCCAGTCTTCTGCTTTGAGCAAGGAAATAAATCTAAATGTTTATAATTTTCCCAATCTGTTATATACTCACGGTTTTAAAAAATTCTATTTTTTGACACAGTATTTATCTCTCTTTAAAAAAAAATAACCAAATGAGATTATTTATAGTGTATCCTTTTGTCTGTTTTAATCCATGTTTGATGTCCAATTGCGTGTATATAAAACTGTTAGTTTTATATTGTAAAATTGATATGTGTTCACTTTAAAAGAATTTTATGGTGTGTGTTTGACTCAGCTATAAGCAGCCGAGTCTTAAACATGTGGGAATTTAATTCTTTCTTGACAAGTCAAGAGGCAAGCTGTAGGACAGTATTACCTACTAGAACTTTCCATGATAGTGGATATCATGTTGTCCAGTTCAGGAACCACTAACCATAGGAAGCTGTTAAGCACTTTTGAGATGAGGCTAGTAGTAGGGCTGAGAAATTGAATTTTTTTTACTTGGTATAATTTCAATTAAAATACCTGTGTGTAACCCATGGTGCTAATATTGCAGAGCATAGATTGAAAACCAGCAGGTTGACATGAGGGAAGCTCGTGCCTCTTCATCCTTGGGCAATTTGTGAGGAAAATGAGGAAACAGAATGGCTGGGGGGAAATGATACCACCTGGCAGATAGTAAGCAGAAAACAGCTTCCAGATCAGGCAATTTTAACTGTGTCTTGCTCCCTGACTCAGCTCCTCCTTAACTATGTGACCCCAGTGAGTTATAAAAGGCCCCAAGGCTCTAATTCTCTGTCATTAAAAGGCATTCCTTCAATTCTCAGCCCTGCTGTGTGACTTGAGACCATCAACATATCCCCCATACCATTACAACACTCACACAGACCTATGGACATGACTTTCCTGTGTTTCCAGAATGTTAAAGTGGGACTCAGGACAGGCTTGCACATCAGTAGAGGTGCTCACCAGCACTAAATACCTCAGTGCTGTCACTGGAAAGGAAGAACATCTCACCTGTATGTCATCTGTAGTGACATATGGTCCAGGTACACCTGGTACCCCTTGCTGACAGATTAAGATATCCATGGAACCCGGTGGACAAAGAGCAGGACAACAAGCAAGGACCCTCGTAGCAGCCCTCTAGGCCAGGAGCTCAGCATTCCAAGTACCACAAAATGATTCTAGACCAGAGTTTTCCTCGTCCATTTTTAAGGTTATTCTTCTAAGTAGCACACAAAGTTAAAGGGTTTGATTATGACATTTTCATACATTTTGTTGATCTGCCTCCCAACTCTCCTCTTCCTCTACTCCTCTTCTGCTCCCCCTCCCTGCAGTAGCCAGAAGTTTCTATTAGAATTTTCTTAGTGTTCCTTGTCAAAATTGCAAATTGGGCCCAACTAAACATGGAATCAGAACCTGTGGGGAGAGATAGCCCACAGACTTCTGGTTTAACAAGCTCACTGTGCAAAGACGTATTTAAAGACCATTGGCCAAGAAAGACTTTTGCTGAGTAATTAAAACAACTGAGTCACTCTGGGCTTTCTAGAACCTCGTGTTGAGTGGCACTGGCTGACATGAAATACAAAGAAGAGTTCTATGTGCACAATTGGTGACAGACTGCCAGCAATATAAGAGTTCCAGAGAAACGGAAGAAAGGAGTGAGTGAGTAAGTGTCTAGGATTGCTAGGGGTGATGTCTGAACCAGGTTCTGATGGATGAATAGGTTTCACCAAGTTGCCAAGATGGCACAAGATACTGAAGGGTAGTGTCCCTCAGGCTTTAATGCACATAAAACTCAGCCAAGTTTCCTGTTAAGAATGCAGGTTCTGGCTCCAATGTGCCTGTTTACTTGGACAGCATGGACAGAGGAAGGGCTTCTCTTTGGGTAGCAAAGCCCTGCAGGTGGAAAAGGCACCAGTCCTACTGTTCCGTGTGTTGGGAGCACATAGGTTGCCATCTGAGTTATCTTTGTGAGTTTTTTTTAATGGAAAGCCACTCCAGCTTGAGAAATTAACCAATGTTAAAGAAGCCAACCAGGCCCTGCTTATGTCAAAAGCCACTACAGCCATAAGCAACCATCAACTATTCTAAGCATTCAGTAAACTCATTAGAACAGTTTAGTGGTTACCATTTTTTGACGGTTTCTTCCTGGCTCTTCCCTCTTCTTCCCGGCATCTTTGCCACAAGCTTATGTTTTTTACTATTTGCTAAAATTAAAAAGCAAAAGAACATATTTTCTCTGGAGCTCTGAAAGTTCTCTTTTATTGTACACCTTGGGGCAGCTGTGGAGAGGGCCTGTCTGATTGTCCCTTTATTGTACACCTTGGGCTATCTCATTGTTGTCCTGTCAACCTATAAGAAAGTGTCCCTGAGGGTGCTGTGGACAGAGCTCAATTGATGGAGTGTTTGCCTAGCATACACAAATCCCCGTGTTCAGTCCCATCAGCACCCCCCCAAAACCCAACATGGTAGGGTATATCCGTAGACCTGACACTCAGGAGGTAAAGGCAGAATGATCAGAAATTTACAATCATCCTCATCTATACTGTAAGTCTGAGGCCAGGCTAGGCTACCTTAGACCCTGTCTCAAGAATAAACAAAATGAAGATCCCCCACTATAATCCTATCTCCAGACTAACCCTTTCTCTTTGCCATGCCACCTAGAAGCTGGGGAAGACATAACATTGGTCATGAACACAAAATTTCCAAGTATGCAGAGCTACATTACAATCCAGACTGTGAGCCAGGCTTACCCTTGCAATTTTGGCACTGGAGTAGCTGAGACAGTGGGATCACTATGAGTGCAAGGCCTACCTGGGCCACATTGCAAGTACCAGGGCAACCAGGACTATACAACAAGAACCTGTCTTGAACAAACATAAATACAATAAAATCCTAACTATAGTTTTAGGTGTATCATTAACTTCTCTCGGGGGTCAATGTCTTCACATGTAGAATACAGATAACAAGAGACCCTTTTTTAGAGTATTTCTGAAAGGATCATATAAACCAGTGTAAGAAAGGGCACAGTCTTGCACACTCCAGCCATGCCTGGCTGACCCAATGTGATGTGCACATATCACCACACAAGACCTTCACCACTGCTTCTCCAGGTACCATGACCCTGGCCGGGGTCCAAGGCAGCCCCTGCTTGTCTATCTCCTCTAAAGGCCCCAGTCTTGTTGATACAGAGCAGCAGAAATACCCACACTACTCATTTGCTCTCTCCTCATGTTTCTTTGTGTGCCTGGAAGATGAGGCTGCCCAGGAGAAAAAGGACAGAGTACACTTGCCAGGGGAAGCACAGGCATATGACTCATGCACACAAGGAAGACTGAGATTCTTCTCTTCAGGGCTTGGCTTCCTTAACTGTAGATTATATCTAATTTACCTCATGGAGTTGAAATGACTACTGTTCTGTGTCCTGCAGTACAGTGTCATACCGTCACAATGAAAGGCTTTCCCGGGTTCTGAAAGTCTTGTGATTTATCCAACAATGGATTGAGGGCTCCTAGGTTGTGTCTTGAAGAGCTTAAGTAATTCACCCATTTATTCTAGAATCAGTTTGCTTCAACAACTGCTCTCCCTGTGCAAGCTCTCTGCTCTGAGTATAAAGGTTGTATGCCACACTCTTGTTGAAGACAAAGTATTGCTTGCCCTGTAGGGAACAGATCTTGAGGAAAGAGGATATAACCAAGCTTCAGCCAATTTCTTCTTCCTATTTTATGTGTATGTTTGTGCCGGTGCATGTGGAAGACAGCAGTCAACCTAGAGTGTTGGCGCCATCCACTTTGCCTTTTGAGTCAACATCTCTTCCTAGGCCATTTGTCTATGCCTCTCCAGCACTGTCATCGGAGGGACTGTATTTGGCATAAGACACCCCAAGACCAAGCACAAAGATTTATTTGCCCCAGAGGGACAAAGGACAGGGAGAAGGAGACAGACAGGAGATAGAGGATGAGGGAGACGGGGAAAGGAACAAGGGAGAGATAGTTGTCCCTGAGGGACAAAGGACTGTCTCTGAATAGAGAGGAAACTGTGGGGTGCCTGCTCCCACCTTTTGAAGGGTTCTTATGAGGAGGAGAGAGGGATAAGAACATATTAGATAGAAAGGTATTGAAGAGGAGAAAGACAGCAACAGGATAGCTTTGGGAGGACCTGGATCAAAATCCAACAGCCCCTTCTGTTTATTCAAAAGAGCTTTTTATAACAACACCAAGGGGTAGGGCAAAAGACTTCCCCTTTGCTAGATCAAAGCACACCACACAGCCAAGTGTAGACCCTTTCAAACACCTGGTAACTCTGCCCATGGTCAAATCATCGCATTATGCAGCTCTGCATAATGGTAAAGCAAGCTCAGATTCTCTGACCCTAAGTAATTTGGGCCTCCACAGGAGACAGGCATGGCTCACAGACAAATGATAGTTTATAAAGGTAAGAGGGGAAACCCCGTGTTAGGATGAGGTGTTTAATTTTAATTGGGCATGTTAATTAGGGCAGCTGAAAGGAAGCTTTTGATTGCTGGACTTGAGTATTTTGATAGCTGGGCCTTGGTAGTCAGCCTCAGGAGGAGGAAGTGGCCAAATAAGGGACTAGAACTTGGTGGCTAACTTTTGGGATGTAGTCTAATGGTTTTTAGCAAGGCAGAGGGAAAGGGAGAAGGGCAAGGCCTGCCAGAGCCATGTTTGCCATGCTCAGGCTGATGAGTCCCTTCAATAATTACAGGAACACATCACCACACCAGCCTTTTAAGTAGGTGCTGGGACTCGAACACAGTCTCCATGCTTGCACCTTACTCACTGAGCTATCTCCCCAGCCTTCATGCTGACTTAGACACTGTGAATCTTATCTCCTAAGGTTATGCTTTTCAAGCTTGCAAAGACTTGTTGACTCTCTCAATAATAATTCCCAATTGCTTTCTGTGCATATGGAGCAAATATACAGAGGGTACATTGACCCAGGGCAGCAGGAGAACTTCTATGAGGCAATTTCTCTGAGGCAAGGCCTAGGGGCAGCATCTGGCTCTAAGGGTGGCCCTTCTTCAAAACCCCAGATGCACAACAAGAGTGCTGTTTCTCCTTCTGTTACTTCTGCGCTAGGTGCTGTTGGGGGGAAGGCCCTCCTCTGAGATGCAATAGGGGTTAAGAGCATGCCTCTGCCCTGCTAATCTGTGTTAAACAGAATAAGCATGATGCCTTCCTTCAGGAGGGCCCTAGTCCACTGGTGGGAGAAATGGCTTCTAAATCAGGAGGTAATAATTTCCATCAAGATGTCAGAGTGCTGCTGCTGAAGAGGTGACAAGGAGGACCAGGCTGGCTGACAAGAAGATATTTGATAATGAGCAGGCAAGCCTGCAAAGAACAAAGCAGCAGGAATATGCTCAGGTGGACCACTGTGTGGGCCTGGGGGTGGGCGCAGAAATTCAGTGGGGGAGACAATGTGAGAATCCAACTGGGTTGCATATGACGAGGTGGGAGAAAACAGAGCGTTGTCTCACAACCCCCATGGTAAGGGTTTTAAAGAGTAGACCTCCACCCACACTCTGTAATGCTTTGAGTGAGTTTTGTTCCCACTACAACTCATGAGGAGGCTTAATTCTCTAATGTAACAGTACTAAGGTGGGGACATCTTTAAGGGGGCTCTTTGGGTCATGGGGCAGCACTCTCAGAAGGAATTAACAGCAATCTCATCAACAGTGGATTAACATCAGGACCCAGAGCCCGGCTGCTATGGAAGTTATGGATTTGAGATGCTGGGGCAAGGACTGTGGCACAGTGTTCTAGTAGCATCATCCAGCCGGGGCCAGGATTAGAGGTGATGATGCATGGGGTTAGGCAAGACAGATGACACCAAGGCTCCAAGATATTGGTTATGGATCCAGGTTAGCCAAGAAAGAAGAAAATAACTCAAGTTAGGGTTGTAAAAATAAATGAGATGAGGTCACAGAGCTCATGGGAGGTCAAAGGGAAGATGAGGTCCACAAGGTCATGAAAAGAGAGTATCTGTATACTGGGCAGAGACATTCCGGATCAAGAGATCCAGGATACAGCCTGTGAGTTAGTGGTGCCAGTGAAGCTCAAGGTTGGAACAAGGACCTAGAAGCAGCAGAACTGCTAAAGTCACGCAGGGCCCTGTGGGAAGTCACGCAGGGCCCTGTGGGAAGTCACACAGGGCCCTGTAGGAAGTCACACAGGGCCCTGTGGGAAGTCACGCAGGGGCCTATGGGAAGTCACACAGGGCCCTGTGGGAAGGATGGACGGGGAAGTACAGTGTATGAGAGAGTTCATCTCTGTTTGATGGTTACAGCACGGGGGAAAGGGGAGCTAGGACGGAGCCAAGTGGTCTTGAAAGGGAAAATCCTTTCCTTTAACTAAATCAGTATTTTGGACACCTAAGTGAGCACAAAGAAAGCATGGTGATGCCTTTTTACCAATGAGCTTGAGCTTCCTACTGCGCTGTTGCCGCTCTCTTGACGAATCCACAGAGCCCATTCCCTTCCCACCCCTTCCTGGACAACCACTGTCCCAATTCGAGATTTGTCACTGCTAAGCATAATTCTGGTTTTACTACTTGTACTTCAGGGCTTAGATGTTGTTTGCCATGTTTCTAAATGTCATATACGTGGTACGCTACTTATTTTACCATAATATGCCTTTATTGCTGAACTTGACTGTTAAATGGGCTTTAAGCTAGGTGAGTGTGCACAGCTGTAGGCCAACATGTGTGTTTTGAGCCTATTTATGATAGGCTAGGCTAAGCTATGATACTTGGCAGTTTGAGTATATTTTGACTTAGAATTTTTGAACTTAAAAAGAGTTTACTGGGACATAATTGNATTGAGAATCAAGAAGCATGCATGTATGTGTATGTGTGTCTGTGTGTGCGTACTTGTCTATGCATGTGTGTCTGGGGGTTCATATGTTCACATGTGTGTTTGTGTGTGTATTCTTACATGAGTGTGAGCATGTATATGTTTGTGTACTTTCATGTGTTTGTGTGTGTTTGCATATGAGTGCCTGTGTGTGCCTGAGTGTACCTCTGTGTGCACATGTATTTGTGNATATGTGCATGTAGGTGTGTATGCTTGCATATGTGTAGTGTTCTGTGATATTGCCACATAGTTTTCAATATACAAATATACACTTTATCATTTTGCCCCTTGGAGAATATTCAGTCACTTCTGATTTCTCTCAATTCCAAGTATTGCTTCAGTGAACATTCTTGTACCCAAGTAAGAGTTACTCTGGACTACCCTATCACTAAACCATGCCTCCAAGAAGTCATATACATTTATGTTCACTCCAAGTCTGTTTCCATTATGTCGTAGTATTTATCACTATTGANAGCACTTCATAATTGTGTGTGAAATGATATTTGCTGTATTGGCATATATTTCCNTGATTACTACCCTGGATAATCATTATTTTATATTTTAGTGGGATTTATGTGTACTTTTGACCCATCTAGGATTTCAGCCAACCCCAGTAGAATGTCAACTTGAGAGTAGTGGTGTGCATCAAGGAAAGGCATCTGGGGGAGGGGCTAAAGGGAGGAAAGGGAAGAGGGAAAGTGACGTAATTTTATTTCAATTCAAATCATTTTTTTTAAAAGAACAGAATACAATATTTGGAAAAATTGTGTCTGGGGAAGGGGACTTCCCAGTAGAGTGCTTGTCTTACGAGCATGAAGACATGAGTTTGATTCCCCAGAATGCTCCTAGAAAAGAAATCAAGTTGTAGTGGCACATACTTATAATCCCAGTGACAGGGAAGCAGAGAAGAGTGAGTCACTGAGGTTCACTGGCTAGCCAACCTACTTCTTGGCAAGCTCTGGGTCAGTGAGTTAAAGGTAGATGGATGGGCTGACCCAAGGTTGATCTTTGGCTTCCAAGCACATGGGCACATGAACCTCCATCTGTACATGTGCATCCACTCACACGCCCCAACACACACACACACACACACACACACACACACACACACAACTGTGTCTCTACTTCATGTGTACAGATTTTTTTCTTATTATTATTCTCTAAAATTGCAATATAATGAATACTTCCATGGCATTCAGTGTTATAGATTATCTGAAGGTGATTTGGAGATGGTGGGANGATGTACACAGGCCATTACAAACACTGCCATTCCATGAAAGATACTCAATCACCAGTGGATTGCCATCTGCAGAGGTGCTAAAATTAACCCCTATATACTGAGGGACAACTCGAGTATGTGTATGTGGGGGGTACATTTCAGAAATGTTAAATGAGTCTACTTTATTTCTAGACTATCACAGGTTTTGAAACAGTATATCGAATCCTCAAGTCAGGACAGTGTCTAGAGGAGCTAGACAATCTAGATTGGCCCTGAATTTTGTGCCAGGGCATTAAAGAAATGAAGGATTTATCACTTTATTTATTATGAACTTTGTAACCTGGGAGAGAACTATCCAGCTCTCTGGATCTCAGTTTCATTGTCNCCTAAATGAAAGAAATGATGGTGTTAATAGTTCCAAAGATAGAACCCACCACTTTCCTCTCAGTCAGCTATTTTTAGCTCCCTTCAGTGGAAATTTCTGTGAAGGAGTATAAGCACCCATGTGCACAGCAAATGCTGGGGTCTTTTGGTCTGACAGTCTGAGCAGCCAGAAAAATAAATGAACCATCCTCAGAAGGAAGCATGGAAAGTTCGAGAGGGCTGTTGCCTTGTGACACAGTCTGATTTATCTCAAGAGACAGTGTCACAAAGCCAAGGACTCCTAGACCCTGCTGGAGCGTCACTGACAACTGTAGGCAATTTTTCCTTTCCCTCCGCTTCTCCAATTAATCCTCTGTATTAACTCAACAGATACGTTTGTTTGCTCTGTGAACATTTGTGGGAAATACATTGTTTTAAGCCTGACTTCTCGTCCCCTGGATATGTCCCACATTGTTATTTATTGGATATGCTCCCCAAATTCCTCTTCTAATAATCTTGATGGTTTAAATCAGGTTAGTAGAAAATATCAATAAAAAGATTTGTACTTTGCCCTGAAATTCAGTTACTAGGTCTTTTTTAAATATTTTTAGCACCAGTTCTTAGAGTCAGGGTGTCTGAGTTTCCACTCTGTTGTCAAGACACTGACCTTTACAGCACGGAAAAGCTGTTTGTCTCCCAGGATCCTTCAAGGGCTTCAGAAACCTGACGTGAGGACCGGAATTTGAGTGACCACAAAAATATTCCCCTTTCAGGACACTAGGATTCANCTGGAAAGCAAAACTAAGTAAGCTCTGACAATCCCAGCAAACCCCCCCCCTCTCTCTGGCTACCGGTGAGATTTCACCAAATGGTCCTTGCCATGGGGGAGGGAAAATATTCCTTCAACAATAGCCACCAATGTGAAAACGCTGAGCTGCAATTACAGCTCAAGGAGATGCCCAGCTGGAAATATTTGAAAGAATTTTGATACCCAGTGGAAAACTCTGGAAAGGTTCTGGGGTTAAAGGTCATGTGTGTAGCCTTAAAATCTATGCATAACAGGGGTTGTTTTTCTATCAGCACATGGCAGGTGAGTCGTGGACATTACATCTGCCTCCTTGGGGAGCTGACAAAATGTCAGGACTCTATGCCCAGCTTAGCCTAGCCATCACTCACTTCAGACCTTGTGCAAACAGTTTCAAGTCTCCCAGCCCTCCCTTTCCATTCAGGCTGTTTTTGAAGTTAAACGAAGTCATTGACCATCACAAAGAAAATATTCAAAGCATTGTATGGGAATAGGGTATGCAAAATGTGACTGTTTACTTTGCTATGTTTGGATAATAAACAAATACTCACACCTGTGGTGGGCCCCTGGCTGATGAAGGATCTAGCAAATTATTTGAGACAAACACAATTTCATACTTTTCATAACTGCAAACCATTTTGGCGTCTATTGCTNAGATGGAAAATTAAGGCACCAAGAAGAGAAAGTAAAGCTGTCCGTGGGTCCTAAACCACAGGNGACAACTTGCTGAACTGGTCGGACTCCGGCACTGATCTGTTGAAGCATTTCACATCTAGAATCTCCAATATTGCTGGAAGAGGCTGAGAGATCTTTAAAGCAGNNTTTAGAGAATCGATGGTCTTGACAGATTGCTCCTGCACACACAGAAAGAGGTGGTGACTACTCTTCACACAGTATTCAGGCCAAGCGTGACAAGTGGAACAAAAATCAAGGTCAGGAAACCCAACACNATCAGTTTAGTAAACAGTGTGGCCTAAGAAGCCATACTCCGGGCCGTTTCTTGTTTTTAACTATGGTCAACCCAGTGGCATAGTAACTCCACGGTACCCAAATATTGATTGGGTTGCCAACACCCACTCCTAAGGTGGCTGACTACATAGAGACAGCTCCTGTCAACAAACAAAGGAGTCCTTCGCTGCTTCATGTGTNCAGCTAAGTGCATCTTCTCAAGAGAACTTCAAAGATAATTACCTGCCTATTTTTAGAGCCATCCAGGATATTGTTGCCTTGACATTTCTCTCGAAGATCTGTGNAGAGTTATTTACTAACTTTAATTTCCTGGAATTCAGGGTTGGCTTAAGGACCAAGTGAGTTGTTCACTGTTGCCAACTGGTGGACACAGTGTCAGACACAACCAACAAAGTTCCTCCCTCATATGATGACTGAGTTTGTTGGGTAGTCCCTGTGTTCTCATGGCTCCTGTATCAGAGATCCCCCTGGCAGGTTCAGAAACAAAAGTATTAGTTAGTAGATGTGGAGAAAAAAAATATCGAAGCTATTTTCCTAGATGAAACTTGGTACATATGAGGGAGAAGTTGGCCAAGTTGCCTCCTCATTAATACTGCAAGAATTAAAGCAGGAGACCGGGGACTCAAGGCAGCTGAGTGTTTGAGTACAATTTGTACAACAAGGTTCATTTTTCTTATTACAGTTCTTTGATAACAGAGTTCTGAGTTCACCAGTCTGCAGAGAGATCACCAGTCCTGAGTTCTGAGTTCACCAGTCCACAGGGAGATCTGTTGCACAGGCAACATGTTTGAAGTTCTATAGAGCACAACAGTGTTATTTGTCTTCAGAAGAAAACATCTGGGCTATGGGAGTGTCATTTACCCTCTTCTCTAGAAANTGAGGAAGGTTGCAGGCATTCCTGTGTTCCTTCTCACTTTTTGGCATTCCAAGTTCCCCTCTTGAGAAATATCAACATTAGATGTTCCCATGTTAAGATACTGTTCCCTTGGCTTCACCTAGCCCTGCTGAAGCAGTCAGAGGCTGGACCAGGAGGCTGGCTTTCACTAAGGTCCCCAGTGATTCCTGTGAGCACCAAGCTGTAAGACAGCTCTAAGTGTCTGGGATTTGCCTGTTGGGTAAAGCTACCGAGTGGGGCTAACACTACGAAGAAAGCTCTTGAGGGCTTGGGGTATATGTGCGTGCTCCTGTCTCTTATACACATCTAGATGTGTATAAGAGATGAGTTCCCTACATTGACTTTTGTTCCCTGTCACATTACACCAGGAAAGGCGCTGAACTTCAACTATGTAAGAGCCACTTAAGAAACTGACAATTGTAGACAGCTAAGTTCTACCTAGAGTGTGTGATTTGATGGTCCAAAATATGNTCCAGTTATCTTTACATCTCACAGGATAAATCTGTTTCCAAGATAGAGAACCACTAACCTGGACTAGGTTCCAAGAGCTTGAATGTAGTATGCAGTACTTATTAAAATGTATGTTCTTGAGCCCCACTGCTCTGCACAGATGCTAAGTAACACAAATGGGATCCACATGTCTTTGTTAGTGTATATAGAAGGGTGCATGTCCAGGAGTGTGTGTATGCAGGTAGAGGCCAGAGGACAACTTCTGCTACCATTTCCCAGGCATCATCCATCTTGTTTTTTGATGTAAGCTCTTTCANTAGTCCAAAGCTCTCATAAGTAGGGTAGGCTGCCTGAGGAGCAATCCCCGAATCCTCTTAGCTTTGCCACCCTAGCACTAGGATTACAGACATCAGCCATCATGCTTGGCTTTTTTTTTTTGAGCTTGGTTTCTGAGGATCAAACTTAGGCACTAAAGCTTGCACAACAAGCACTGTGCTGACTCAGCTGTCTCTCCAGCCCTTTTTTAGTANCTTCTTTTTTACCGAACTCATAACCACATACACATACATGTGCATGCATATACATACCCNTAAAATCCACCATGGAGGGTTTCACACCCTCAGAAATGATTCCCCAGATCAAGGAAAAGTGAGAATATGTAGGTGTGCTTTAGCAAAAACAGTCCCCCTATTTGCAGATTTGTTCCTGAGAGACATGGAGAGAAGCTATTCCTGTGCCTTAGTGGAAAGCAGCCAGTCTCATCAGGACCTCCTCCATCACCTTGGGCACTGTGACCTGAGATATGNAGAGTCCAGGTGTGACTGGAATCAAATGGTGCACACTGCCCCACTCCTGCTAGATTTCTTCACCCATATTTCTGCATTTAGAGAGAAACCATTCCACCCTCAATTCTGTTCAAACAAGGATATCTAACAAAACTAACAACTTGAAACTTCCTAACTCTAAAGAAATTGTGAATCTTTCCAAAACCCTGGTCACAAGCATCTANAAAATAAGAAGATACTCCCAAAGAAGGCAGAGCTGGCCAGCCAAGGGTGGGATTTCTACTCTAATAGGAGTTTCTTTTCATAGTTTGCTCTTTGAAACAGTAAGCTGATGAGTTAAAGAAAGCAGGTCTCAAAACATGCCACCATCACCCCTCCCCCAGGACCAATTCTTCTCAGAGACCATTTGGTTTGCTGCATTTTAGATTTTAAACGTCCATATATAGGAAGCTCATGCCCAGCTATTAGGAGGTGGTNGAAACTTGTGGTGCTTAGAGCANGGCCTTCTGTCCACTAGAGTGTGCCCTTGAAGGAGAAGCCCTGTCATGAGGTGGACAGTTTGCCCTGCCTCACACGCCTGTAATGAGGTGGACTTCCACCTCATAAAACAGTAGGGCTGCCTNGTCTTGGACAGAAAACCCCAGAACTATGAGCCAGATTAAACCTCTTCTCTTGTAAGTGGATTTTCTTAGGTGTTTGTTACAATGACTCGGAGTTTCTCTTTAANATTCATTGACAATATGTCACTCAGAAGTTCCAAGGTAATGACTACGGGGACAGACAGGGAAGGTGTCAAGCCTACTGCAAGCAACCTGGCCCTGCCTGTGAGAGCTCTGGACATTCTCTCTTCCCCACCTGGCTCAGCTCCCTGATGCTCACGGGGACACAGCTCAATTTCCCATTGCAATTCTATTTTTCTTGAGCCAGTCACACCTGCAACAATAAACTCCAAGCTTACATTTTCCAAGTCACCTGTCTCCCTCTTTCCTGCCTACCTTATGCCACCTACACCCATTGTTCCCTCTTGTTGATAAATAGACNTGGCCTTGTTACTCTTCAGAGTGACATTCTGTGGACAAAGGACAGTACTGGAACCANGGTGCTACCATTAAGAAACCATCTGGCCTCAGCTTCATTTTCCCATAGCAACNGAGCTGTGTTCTCATATGGATAAAATTCATTAGGGTGGCTCCTCCTTTCTCTAAGATTTTGATTTAGCTAGGTATAGTATTGTACACCCGTAATCCTAGCATTCAATAGGCAAAGATAGGAGAGTTGTGAGTTCAAGGCCAGTCTTCGATAAATTGCAAGACCTTGTCTCAAAAAGAAAATTAAATTAATTGTACTCCCTTCAGAGGCCTTTCTTAATACATTCAGTGTCTATTAGGAGTTTTGATTCTCTGTGTAAAACTTGCTATCTTTTTGTGTGTTTATAAACTTGGGGATGGGCTGGTGGGATGGCTCAGTGGGGAGGCACCTGCCACCAAGCTGACTGCCTGAGTCAGAGCCCCAGGATCCATATGGTAGGAGAGAACCAATTCCCACAAGTCCTCTGACCTCCCCACATCTCTGTCTCTTTCTGTCTCTCTGTCTCTCTCTCTTTCTCTCTCTCTCTGTCTCTCTCTGTGTGTCTCTCTCTCTGTCTCCCTTTCTCTGTCTCTCTGTCTCTCTGTCTCTGTCTCTCTCTGTCTCTCTATGTCTCTCTCTCTCTCTCTCTCTCTCTCTCACACACACACACACACGCACATAAACAATGAATGTAAGATTTTTTAAGTTGAGGATCACCTGCTCTTACTAGAATGGAAACTTCCAGAAAGCATAGGCTCTGTCTTTCTCAACTACTGCATTGTGAACCTTTACAACAGAGTCTGGCACACAGTAGGTACTCAATAAATACTAACTTTCTTGTACAAAGGACCTAGTACAGTGCCAGGCACTCAATAAGTGCTTAATAAATCCTAACCATTATTATTTATAATTAAGTGTCTTTGAGATAAGACAACATTTTGAATCCCAAAGTTCTCTTCTATTTCTGAAGGAAATCCTGAAGGTTTCATGTGGGAGGGGTTCCATAAATCACAAGATTGATTTCTCTTTGGGGTCAATGAGACTCCAGGGAAAATATTTTTTCTATCATTTCTAATATTTCTATTACCAAATTTAGCATAAACTTTCTCATTTTTGTCTAAAGATAAAGAACAGTTTGTGATGATTTCAATTATAGATACAAACAATAGATGCATATAGAAACACATACTCTTAATTTCTTTAATTTCTCTCACTTCATGTAACCTTTTTTTCCCTCTGATTTCTGATCTAAGGCCACTGAAATCAACTCACTTCTTCCAGCAACCCAGAACTATCCTTATGGAATCGGACATCTTCTTACCTCTGGTGGGGGCGGGTTGGGGAGGGCGGGGGAAACAGCACAGAACCCAGAGTCACATATCTGAATTCAAACCAATAGCAAGAATTGTTTTTCCTGAAGACAGGGTTCAAAATCATGTCAAAAAGAAGAACCGCACATGGCTTCACAATTGGCAGGGCAGATGAGGCAGAACTGAGTTAGCAGTTAAAGGGAATAACATACACCTGTAGAATCTTTTGCTGAAGCCCTGAGATTTGACTGACATTCACTTTGAGGTGTGTGTGTGTGTGTGTGTGTGTGTGTGTATGTGTGTGTGTATGTGTGTTTCTCTGTGTGTGTATTGGAATGATTGATTTTTCGCTCGTTTACATTCTCCACTTATTTGCACCTTCATTATGTGTTCAAATTCCCATAAAGATAACAGAATGAAGAGGCTTGTTTTAATTTCAGTAAAAAGAGGTTACCTAANCCTCAAGTGTTATCCTTCACCTTGTACTTTGCAAGCTTCTGGGATTCGCCTCTCTGCCTTGTATCTCACCTTACAAGCACTGGAATTAGAGATGTGTACCGCTATGCCTGGTTTATGTGGATTCTGGGGATTTGAACTCAGATCCTCATGCTTATGTAGTAAGTGATTTACCCAGTGAGCCATCTTCCTTGTTCTGAAAGATGAGTTAATAGTGAGCCAAACTCCAGAAAAACTGTGCTCCCTTTATTCATCAAAGATAAGAAAACCATTATTATGACTACCACTGGGTGGNTGGCACATATCTCTGTTTGGTATCTACTGTGTGCCTAAACAAGGTGGATGAGTGGACTGGCTTCTTTGGTGACCGTTTTTAAAATTCATAGCCACAGAGTAAAAAACTGTTATGGTTTTTAAACCTTTTTATTAAAGAGTTATTTTTTATGTGTATGAGTATTTTGCCTATATGCATGTGTGTGCACATCTATGCAGTGCCCTTGGAGGTAAGAGGTTGTTGTATTCTCTGGAACTGGAGTTACAGATGGTTGTGAGCCACTGCATGGGTGCTGGGAACCAAACCAGGTCCTCTGCAAGAGCAACAAGTGCTCTTACCTGCTGAGCTGTCTCTCCAGACCCAATTTCCAAAACCTTTAATGCATAGAAATGTAGCTCTTGGTTGGCAATATAAGCTCAGTTGGTAGAGTACTTGCCAAGCATGAACAAAGCTCTAGGGTCCATGCCCAGCACCAAATAAACCAGTGGGAGTGGCATACCTACAGTCTCAGCACTCNGGAGGCAGAGACAAGAGAATCAGAAGTCCAAGGCTATCCTTGGCTACATAGCAAGTTTGAAGCCCACCTTTACTACATAAGACCCTATCTCAAAAAAATAAAAGGGAGGGGGAAAATGTGATTTCCTTTGCCTCTTCTGTTGTCTGGGTTACTCCACACCTCACACCATTCTCAGGAAAGCNAGCTGGACGACTCAAAAGAGGCAACATCAGTCATGTCAAGATTAGCTGCTGTCTAGTGAGCATGTACTGTGTATAAGGCCCTGAACCNAAGCCATTGCGTATGCCAGCTGTTCTCACAATTCCTAACGCTGCAACCCTCTAATACAGTTCCTCGTGTGTGGTGACCCCCAACCATCAAATTATTTTCGTTGCTACTTTATCACTGTAATTTTGCTACTGTTATGAATTGTAACATAAATATTTTTGGAGAAAGAGGTTTGCCAAAGGGGTTGCAACCCATAGATTGAGAACCACTGGCATATGTGGTAGTCACTGTCATATTCAAATCTTTTTCCTATCTTATTCTAATGGAATATTTGAACTAGAATGCCTCAGGATTCTACCTACACCTATACTCGGTGTAAAGAAGGACTACCTCATACAGACATGTTAAGTACAGCTCATGACATCATCCTCTAAGATGTACTATGGAGTGGAAAGATGCATAGATTCAAAAGCGATGTCAATATGNAAAAATAAAAACATTCAAACATATTCAGTATAACATAATTTATGTTAGGNGAAAAAAGTCCTAAATTGTCATTAAATTTAAGACTACCATACCTGCAATACTATGCAGCTGTGAAAAACTATGTAGNCCAATTTTAGTAGAAAAATACAAAATANACGCACATACTAACCCCCCTAGTTATAGACATTTGGACATGACACATGGGTATGGCTAAGTNTCATCCTACTCCTCCTTTACTGGATACAGGAGAATGCTGGCTGATCCTTAGTTTCCTCTTTGCATTTTCTACAGGTTTTCATTTTTACAGTAAGCCTATGAATATGTTATTGTTATTTAACNGACTTAATTTTTAAAAGCAGTTTTAGATTCATAGCCATACCGAACAGAAAGTAGAGAAAGTTGTGACATATGTCCTGTCCCTTACACACCTACAGTCTTCTGTGTCCCATACATACATAGGCCTCTCCAAGTTACTGGTACCCCCAACCAGAGTGACCTGAGCCTGTG
>LZPO01117075.1:86879-99001 GCA_001675575.1 Neotoma lepida
CCAAGGTCACAGAGCTGATCAAGACCACAGGGAGAACAGGAACTCAGACGGTCCCGTGAGAGTTTTCAGCTTTCACCATGCCCCTGCAGCTGCCTCTAAGGTTCTGTGACAGCTCCTGCCCTGATCCTAGAAGTGATGTGGTCCCGGCTGCTTGTCGCCTCACCCCTCCTCACTTCACTTGACAGCCAGATGCTGCTCATCTGTTCCCCTGGTTGTGCTGGCCTGGTTCCACTTCCAGAGCCCTCTCCTTCCCCACTCTTCATCCCCAGCCTCTCTGGTCTCTGGTCTCCTCCCAGGGTTTGAACCTCATCTCTCCTCTGGCTGGAATGGCCACCCCAGTGATCTCTCCTACCTCAACCCCGACTTCTAAGATTAACCTCTCAGTGTGAGTACCCCTCATGAGTACCACGTGCTGGCCATAGGCATCTTTTGGCTTTGTTGTGCCAGCTCATTCCCTTGGGGGTGCTTGTCTGTCTCCTTTGTAGTCTCATTTTCTCTTATTTCGTCAACAATCTGCTCCCTTGCATTGTGGTTTTTTTATTTCTTGTTTAAAAACACTCATCCCTTTTGTATTTCCTCTTAAAACTTCTAAAGTTTTGCCCTTCATTTTTCAGTCCTTGACACAACCAGAATTTGCTTTGGTGAAAGTTGTGAGGCAGGGATTTGCATGCGTGTATGGAGGTGGTGTTTCTTTTCATCCGGATAACTAGGTGTCCTAAGGGCAGTTACTGGATGTTCCATGTTTCCCTCTCTGGTCTCTTCTGGGTGTTTCCTTAGTAAGTCTGATTTTTTTGTTGTTCTTGTTGTTTTGTTTTGTTTTTTGTTTTTTGTTTTTTGTTTTTTTAGACTAATTGATGGCCAATGCCTATTCTAGTTTGCGTCTTTATCTCAGTGCTAAAACACTGACTAAAAACAACTTGGGGAGGAAAGGGTTTATGTCATCTCCCAGTTCCCAATCACAGTCCATCACTGAGGGAAGTCAGGGCAGGAATGCAAGGAAGGAAGGAACCTGAGGGCAGGAACTGAAGCAGAAACCACGGTGGAAGGCAGCTCACTGGAATGCTCTGCATAGCTTGCCCCTCAGCCAGCTTCCTTATACAACCCAGGACCTCCAGCTCCAGGAGTGGCACCCGCCATAGTGGGCTGGGACCTCTCAGATCAATCATCACTCAAGAAAACGCCACAGAGACTTGCCCACAGACCAATCTGGTGGGGCGTTTGTTTTTTTTCAGTTGAGGTCCCTCTTCCCAGATGTCCCTAGTTTGTGTCAAGTTGACAAAAAACCAGCACAGCCCTGAAGTTTAAGTACTGTAATGTCCTATGTCACACGTACTCTGAAGTTTTTTATCAACCTGTTTCTTCAACAGTATCTTGCTATCTTTTGCATTTTGCTTTTCTTTATAAATTCTGAAACAGTTGAAGTTCCACAAAAAAAAATAGAGTTTTTAAACATTTGAGAATTTTTACTAGAATTATTTTGCACACACATACTAACAAGTAGAAATGGCATCTCTAAAATATTGAGTCTTTCTATCTTTAAATAAGAATTAACTTTGTATTTATTATTGTTCAATGCTTTCTTTTTCCCAGCCATATTAAGATATTATTAACAACTTTTATGTATGTATAGATAGATATAGATAGATAGATAGATAGATAGATAGATAGATAGATTCAAGGGATATGGTGTGATGGTTGATATTTGTCTAAGTTGTGAAATAATTAATCACAATTAAATGAATTAACTCATCCATCATGACAGTTGTTGCTTGTGAATATGAATGTGGGTGTGTGAGTGGGGGTAAAAATGTGAGTGTGGGTGAAAATGTGAGTGTGAATGTGTGTGTGTGTATGAATATGAATTTAGGTATGTAATGAGCACATTTGAAATCTACTAAGAAAGCTGGGTATGAGACACACACCTNTCATCTCAGCACTTGGGAGGTAGAGGCAGGAGGATCTGGAGCTCAAGGTCATCCTCAGCTACCTTGTGAATCCAGGGCCAGCTTGGCCTACATGAGACCCTGTCTCAAAAATAGATAGGATCTACTATGTAGATTTCAGGTGAGTAATAGAACTCCACTGTACTCGTCTACTGAACATTACATCACAGAATTTATTCATCTTTTTCCCCTCTGGGGTGTTTTATTTTGTTTTGTTTGAGACAAGATTTTGCTTTGCAGCCCAGGCCATCCCTGGATTCATGCTTCAATCTCTTAAATTACAGGTGGAGGCCAGCTCCTCTTTAACTGAAATTTCACCTTTACATACACACCTCTGCATCCACTCTTACCCATGCTTTTAATGCTTTTTATAATTTTTTCTTCTCTATCGGATTCCATGTGTAGGTTATGCTTGCTTCTAAGAANTATACACAAATAAATACATAAATAATTATCTTGCTGTTGTAAATAGGCTTAGTATATTTTCTGTTTATAGCAATATAGAGAAAGGTAACTATATAAAAATGTATTATCCCATAAGCTCCATAAATTTTTGTCATATATAATTACTTGTAAATTGTTATGCTGGAGTGCTTTCTATACAGATATGTGTATCATCACAGATAATGAGAGTTTAGCTTTCTCCTTTCTGATATATGCATGTTTGTTTACAATTGTNTGAGGTAGAACCTCCAATACTATCTTCTGTAAAATAATGGCTAGTCATTTCTTCATTCTNATTTTTTAAATATGCTTTCCAGATCCCAACATTAAGTCTGATATTTGATTTTAGATTTTTGCAAGTTTTTTTTAATTTTTAAATTTAAAAAAAAATTTAAAGTTTTTTCATTTTTAAGAACATTCCCTTATATTNCTAATATTTATCATAATGAATTTTGCTATAATATTTACTGACATTTTCAAAATACTTTTCCTTCATTGAACAGAATTTACCTTGTTTGTTTCCTGTATTTGGTTAGNACATATGGTGAATTGGTCGATTTTTTTTTTGCCAATGTTGAGCCAACCTTGCTTTCCTGAAGTTAGCCTTTCTTTTTATGATATGGTCTCTTTCTTTAATGCTAACAGATTTTGTTNACTTAAATATTCCTTAGAATTTTGCATTTGTGATCTCTAGTCTATATGGAGCTATTACTTCTGCTTTCATAATGTTCTCATCTCATTTGGTGCCTGGGTTTTACTAGCCTCATAAATATGAGTTATGGAATAGTCCATCTTTTTCTATTTTTGAAAAGACTCTGTGTGATTGCATTTGTCTGTTCCTTAGATGTTTGGTANAACTTGCCAGTGAAAGCATCTGGGCCCTGTGTTTTCTTAGAAGAAGACTTTATAATTCCTGAACCAATGTCTTTGATGACTTTAGGATGTGGCAGATTACAAAACGGGTCACAATTCTCTATCCTCTGTATCCACATCCTCTCACTAAAGAGAAAGCATTGATTTCCTCGCCTCTTGGATCCAGACTGGCCTGAGGGGTTTATTAGGCAACAGAATACAGTTCTTCCACTATGTCCATTTCCCAAGAATTTTTCATGCTTCTGTCCACCATCCTAGAGCACTGCCTGCCTCCACCCAGGCTGAGCCATGCCTAGCCCACCAACAGTCGGAGACTGTGTAACACACAGCCCATCTTGAAACACGTGGGGTGGAAAGCTCAGCTTCCATCAGCAAAGTGACCTACCACCAACCTGCAATTAACCAAAGACCAGCGTGAGCCTCAGCAAGGCCTGGGGAGCTATTCTGTTTACCACTGACCTTTGAGCAATCATAAGTNTTGGTCATTTGAAGTCGTCAAGTGACAGGGCAGTTATACAGCAACAGATAATTAATGCACTGAATCATTTCTATTTTTTGTTTCTTCCAGAAAAATATTAAGCCATTTTATCTGATTTAATTCATTGGTATGGCTGGGGTTATAACATACATACATATGTGTGTGTGTGTGTGTGTGTGTGTGTGTGTGTGTACAAGTGCATCAAATTTTATTCCAATTAGTCTTGTACTATATTTTTTATTTCTGATAAGTCTATAATGTTGTCCCCTTTAATTTACTCTATTTGGGTATGATTTGTCTTGCAGGGAGTTTATCAATTATACCATTTCAATAAACCAGCCTTTGTCATTGTATTGTCATTCATCGATGTCTGTGCTCTTCACTGTCATGTCTCCCATTCTGTTTTCCTTGGCTTTCTTCCGGCCTCTTTGATCTTCTGTATTGCTTGGTTTAAGTTGAATCTTCATTAATGTGTTTTCAGCCTTCCCAATGTTTAAGTATAATTATTTATAAATACGAATTTCCCTTTAAAAACATTTTCATTACATCCCCCCGTTTTATTAGGCAGTATTTTGCTATTGTTTTGTTTGAATGCCCATTATAATTTCTTCTTGAACATANGGCTTGAGAAGTATGTTTTTACTATCCAATGACAGGGACAGGGTTGTTACACTTTTTATTAATATCTGACCTTTNTNANNATAGTCACAGAGTGCTGTAGCCAACTCACATTGACTCACAAGATGNGATTGTTANACTCAGGAAATTTGAAACCTGATTCTCAAACCATCAGTAGCTTGAAATCAGTGGTGGTATGTGTATTAATGTCACAGAACAGGCACAGTACTAACCAGGGCTTTCTTCTCTTTCTGCAGAGGTAGTTTGCCAGCATTGCCTTTGTCTGTGTTACAGCAGCTGCTTAAAATGTAGTCACACTCACTTTAGCCCCAGTGCACGTCCACATCTTACATATGCTGTGTGAGCACACCAAGAATCATTTTCCACTTATTAGAAATAGTGTCCTGGGGTCAGCAAGAGGGCTCAGCAGGTAGAGGAGCTTGCCACCAAGTCTCACAACNTAAGTTCAGTGCCTAGAACCCACACAGTGAAAGGAGAATCAACTTTTGAAAGTTGTCGTGGTACCTCTACCTAAGTACTATGGCTCATGTGTGTGTGAACACACACACACACACTAAATGTAATAAGCAACCAGTTCCTTCCATATTCTTGATATGCACAATAATGGATAAAGAAGCTTTCAGAATTCTTACACTGGTAAAGGTCTGGTTNATATTTTTGTGGTTCTAAAAATAAAAATTTTTATTAAAATATNATGAATTGTTTTGTTTACTTAATTTTTGAGACAGGATCTCACTGTGTGGGCCAGGCTGGCTTTGAACTTGCAACCCTCTGCCTCAGCCTCCAAAGTGCAGAGATTTCAGGGGCATGGCTCTTCCCCACCAGAGCATTTGTGGGAATATGTGTACCCACAGGTCTTTCATTTTTAAATTCTGGAGATAGAACCCAGGGCCTCCCACCCTGCCACTGAGCCACATCCCCAGCCCATTCCATGAGTCTTTTTCTTTGTAGATAACTAGTATATTCTCTCTGTCCTTCNGTCAGTCATTTGATATTCTTATGTATTCAGATAAACCACACAAAACTANATGTTTTTGTTTTAGCTCATAGTCTGTGATTTCTCATTTAAATCTTTAATTTTTGTTATTTCATTATGACTATTAATGCATTTGGACTTACTCCTACAATCTCATTTTTAAGGTTTCTATCGATTGCATTCCATTTCAGAAGGATGAAGCCTCATTCCCCACCCACTTGTTTTGGAACATGATGTACCATTTTGTTTTCTCCTCACAATGACACCGACTTCACTTCGAGTTTGTTGTGATGTTGGATGTGGGATTATGGCAATACTCATGCANGTCTAGTGCTGGGGATCAAAACCAGGGCTTTGTGCACTCTCCCAGGGGAGCCATCTCCCCAGCTCAGTCTTCATGATTTTATTTAGCGAGTTCGTTTTTTTGTTTTGTTTTGTTTTGTTTTGTGTTGTTGTTTTGCATTCTAGGTGGGGTTTCTGCAAGTATCTTGTCCACCACATGGCCAGAAACAGTAGTTCACCACGCTCCCTCTTTCTCATTCCCTTATTTATCTCCTCTGTAAACACAATTTACTGCTACTTGTCTCTGAGTTTGTTTCTCATCTTCCTCACTAGAGGACTTGGCCCTCGGNCTGGGAGCCCAGGCTTGTCACCAGCCTCACAAAGCTGCACACAGTTTCCCTAAACTAACAGCCAGATGAATGAAATGGTTCAAAGGCAAAGGGGTGTGGTTATAGTGGCAAGGAAAAGGCAGGTCCTTCAAGAAGGCTTCTGTCTGNTCCCCTCTTACATCCGAGGGATGAGAGCAGGAACTGTGAGCAGCTAAGGGTGTTAGTGGGAAACTGAAATCTGTGTCCTCAGCCCTGTCCTCACTCTCAGGGGTCAGACACCTCCAGTCACAGTGAGTGAGGAGAGGATTTCTCAGGCTAACACTGTTGAAAATATTCATTGTCTCCATGGAGCGTACACATTACAGGTTTGACATGCTGTGTTGTCAAGTGTTCCCAGTTTACTGTTTTTCCTCAAACCCCATTTTTCCTTTCCATCTATGTGGTGCCAGGTGCCTGAGAGGGTCATGCANTGTGGGAACANAGTACTAAGGGGCCCCCTCCCACACACCTATTGNCCATCCTACTGACACTTTCTGCCCAAACAGGTTTTGTTTACCTTAAGATTAAAGTCAGTCTCCAGTGGCTATGGAGTCACTGCTTTATGGTGACAGCAACACCAGAGCCAAGACATCAGTTGGCTCTGTCACTTTGGAAAATGTTTTTTTATGGGCTTTGTTTTTTTTACTGNTGGGAAACCTGATAACATCGCAGAACCTGAAATACTCCCTCCCCACCCCCAAACTGAAGTAACCTGTTGAAAGTAGAGTAAAACAGCAAGGTCAGAAGAATAGGGGTTCTGAGGACAAGGAAAAAAGAGATTTGGGGAGCAGGCTTCATGGGTAAAGTGCCTCCCATGTGAGCATAAGGACCTATGTTTAGACCCTTCAACACCATGTGAAAGGCCAGGTGCTCCTCTAATCCCAGAGCTGGGGAGGCAGAGACAGGAGGATGACCGGGAGGTCCAACAGTGAGCCGATCTAACCAAAGCACAGAGGTCTATTTTTGCTGTCTCAAAACACTAAGGTGGAGTTGGACAGAAGAAGACACATGACATGGACCTCTGGCCTCTGCACACACATCCTCACACATGAAGCACACGGGGGCGGGGGGAGGAAGAAGAGGAAGAGTGGGAGGAATAGGAAGAGGAAGAAGAGGAGGAGGAGGAAGAGGAGGAAGAGTGAGAAGAAGAGGAAGAAGAAGAGGAAGGGGAAGAGTTCCTTGAACTCTTGACTCTAGAAACAGGNCTACTCATATTATTACTGTAAGGGCGGTAAACCACAGCAGGATTTACCAAGCTACAATCTACCCAGTACTGACTGAATCATGGAGAACTCTAAGAGTCACAAATATACTGACTCATTATCTGTTCTAGACCNTGTGCCATCATTAATAAATCATTGTGTTCTTCCACTGGGCTGCAGAATCCTTCTTAACACAGAACAGAAGAAGCTGAANTGCCACTCTGGTCACCCATGAAAATAAAGCTTCCATTCCTATTCAATATCTTTCCAGTCAAACAAACCCTCACATCCTAGCCTAGTTGGGGATTGATTTCAGAACTTATTTCTCAAAGGCAACCTATTTTTCGTATAATCTCTTCTACCAAAATTTACTTTCTCTTTCTCCTCGTAATACTTCAAGATAAAATTAATATAATTTAGAAGATAAATTACTTACAGCAAAGAGACATGCAATCAGATAAAATGAAATTGTCCAATTTTCCCCAATCTGAACTTAGCGACTCTAATCCCTAAAGAATACACTAGAAGGAGATAAGGTCCAGATAGCTGTGGTGAAAGCTGAGATCAAAATCAGCAAATGATTTTTCCACAATGGAAAGATTTTCCATCAGATTTCACTTGACCTTGANTACTGTGTCAGCAATGAATAATTAATGCTGTTTATTACAGTAATGCTCCATTTAAGTGGCATTACCGGGGAACTAGATGCCTTAAATGAGTGAATTGGCCAGATACTAAGATTTACTCCTTTCCAGTGTATGCGCATGCACACACACACTGGCACACACAATCTCACACACACACACACACACACACACACACACCACTTCATCGTAACATTCATTGTGTTTATTTTCTAAAATGCACAGCAACATTTTGTGAAGTGCTGACACTCCCTGACACATAAGCTCTTATTCAACAAATGCTTATCAAAAACCTACCGTGCAGGCACTCAGCCTGGTGTGGGTGCTTACAAAGAGGAAGACNGAGTCCTGTCCTTGCCTAACCTGTGTGCTGATGAAGAGGGGGTAATTAAGAGGAAACTCTGTGAACTAATATAAGTGCCAGACCACAAGAAATGTAGAGTGTTATGGATACAAGAATTGAGTGCTGAAACAGTAGAGTCTGAGGCTGGCTGAGTCCTCCAGAACAGTCCCCCACTGAGCAGCCTGAGTGCTGTGACTTGGTTCTCATTATTGGTCTTATTGATGTAGCTCTGAAATTCAGATATAGTTTCTTCTTGATGTAGGATGTTGCTAATAACATTCTGCTACCTGATAGTGTATATAAAGTAATTAAAGGTGTTAAATACATGGTATAATACTCATTGCCACATAACCAATTAATTCAAAAGATGTCAGCTTCAGGGACTGGAGATGTAGTTCACTTAGGAGAGAGCTTGCCTAGCATGCATGAGCCTGAGGCCTGATTCTCAGAACTATTTAAACATACATGCACACATAGCATTCATGGTGCCGCATGCCTGTAATCCCAGCACTCCGGAGGTGAATGGAAGCAAGAGAATCTGGAGTTCAGGGTCACATAGCAAGTTTGAGGCTAGCCTTGAGGCTGAACTTCATGAGACCCTGCTTCAAAAAAATCAAAATGTGTGTGTGTGTGTGTGTGTGTGTGTGTGTGTGTGTGTGTGTGTTTGTGTGTGTAGTAACCCACCCCACTTACCTGCATCTCAACCTTCTGGTTTCTGGCAGTTGGTGCTTGCATATCTGAAGTCAGGACCCCATTCTTCAAGNGCCCACAACCATGACTGAGAGCTTCAGNTCTTGGCTGGCTGCTACTCAGGCGCAACCCCTTGCTCTCTGTTACAGGAACCTGTCCAACATGGCAGTCTGCTGCCTCAGCACCGCAATAGAGCATCATCTACAAATGGAAGCCACAGCCTTTTGTAGCCTAGCCACCCAAGTGACAAGCCATCAAGTTGGCTTCAGTCACAGGGGCTGCCTGTACTGGAGGGAATGAATACTAGGAGGGGCACCGCTGGGCAATCACCCCACACGTCAATCACATTATGGGCCCTCTTCCAGAGGCTGAAGCAAGCATCAGTCGTGGTGTTCTTTCCCGGTGAGCCTAGAAAGACCTTCAAGATCTGCCCTAATGGAGAAACCCAAGAGGCTTATTACCAATCTATCCGTGCGAGATCAGTTTGCCTGCTCGTATTTGAATAGTAAGCACTGTGATTGCTGCTATAGGGAAAATGGTTAGGTAAGGAGCATGGAAAGATATGGGGCCTTCTCTCTGGAAACAACCTGCCTGGACCACAGCAGTCCTTTAGCAAGTCAATGGGAGGGAAGTCAAACCGGTAGCAGAGATTAGCTGATAAAGACTTCAAGACAAGCCTTGCACCTAAAGGCTGTGGTTCAGGTGATGTACCTCCTAGCATGCAAGGGGCCACAGGAAATTGGATTATATTATGGTTGGAGCTTTGCCACCTGTGGCATTCCAGCACCTTTGCTGGTTTTGCTGGTTTCAGACAATTGGGGGCGGGGAGTGTTGGGCTGAGCAGGATAACTCTAGGATGGGATGACTTGTTTGAAACCTCTGACCAAGACAGAGAATAAATACCCTGTGACTACAATGAACATCACATCATTTTACTCAATTATAAATATTGGACAGGGGCTTCAAATGTCCATATGCTTTTCTTTCACCTTTCTGGAGTAGAGTGAGGTGGGGTGGGGAGGACTCTCGCTTCTCTCTTTCTGGGATGGGATGGGCAGAGTAGCACTTGTCCCTGGCAGCGTCTCTCAGCTTTCCTTTGCTAACTTTCCCTTTTCACAAACATAAAAGTCTCTTCTCCAAAGGAATATCTCTCACCGCTTCCTCCCAAATCTCCCATGTTCCTTTGCATGTTTGCACCTGTTACACACTGAGGCACATCTTGTTCTTTGTCCACACCTGCTTAGAACTCCTAAAGGCTTCATCTCTGTCCACAGGACTGCATACATAGACAAATTCGTGCGTGCACACATTTATCGATGTATCATATATGTGTGTTTATATGTAAAGTGATCTCCAAACTGGGGGAATCACGTGTTCTAGACTGATTAATTTTGAGAGAGGAGGGGTTTGTTGCTATTATTTAGATTTTTTGTTTTTTGTTTGTTCATTTGGAGATAGGATCATATTATCGAGCCCAGGCTGGCTCTATAATCCAGTTCTGGGATTATAGATACACACTACCACCCCAAGCAAGATTAAGACTTTTAGGGCGTGGGGGATGACCCAACAGGTACAACCAAGCCTGACGACATGAGTTTGAACCCACATGATAGAAGAAGAAAAGTTTGCACATGCACACACACAATAAATAAATGTTTTTAATTAAATTGGTATTTTTTAATGGTTTATGTTGAAATAATTTCAAACTTTAAAAAAAATTCTTTATACACAGTGAATTCTTGGAGTCCCTTCACCCAGCTTCTGCCTTTTTCCCTTATGGTCCCCTCAAATGTTTATTCATATATTTTTCCCCAGAACCATGTAGACATAGCCAGCAAGCATGAGATCCACTAATTTCCCTTTACTATTCCTCCATGTATCTTCTAGAACTCCCCTAAGCAGCCACTGTGCAGCCTTAACCATTGTCAAAGTCAGGCCAGAATCCTGGGGCCTCTTTTGCATTTCTGGTTTATTCCAATGAGAACCATGTAAGCCTCAGGTCAAGTCCCAACCACACACTGGACTGAGCCTTCATGTCTGCCCTGTGTCCTCCACCTGAACAGTTAGTTCCTAGCCACCCACTTGCCTCAGTGACCTGGACTGTTTGTTTATAGAGAATGCAAATCAGTACTTTGCTGCACAGCCCTCCATCCAGGTTTATTTAATGGTTCCTTGGGGTGGGAGTCCTGCTGTGTCTTGGGTGGGAACTTCAGGCAATAGATGTGTTTTTCTCAGTGTGTCCTGACAGCAGGGACCCAAGGTGTGTCTGTGGATGGTGGCTGCCAGGTTTCTCCAGTTGATTTGCAAGTATTTTGTACTCAGTAATTAAATGGTGTTTAGTTAGTGGTCTGTGGAGACAGACTTGGAGGTTTTGCAGCATCCTGATCCTCGTCCATTTTCACCTATTCTAGTTTCCACAGATGAACCTTGCCCAAATCTATTAATTTTTTCTATAATTGCCTTTAACTATATATTTTTTTGAGATGGGGTCTCATGTACTCCAGGTTAACCTAAACTTGCTACATAACCAGGAATGATCTGGTCCCCCTGCCTCTGTCTCCTAAATGCTGACATTACAGGTGTGTATTTCCATGATGTTAAATATTCTTAAGGAAGACTCTGCTATCAATAACTTAAGAGGAATAGTTTCTAGATTGTCACNGTCTGCCAAGATGCTCCTGACACCGCGCCATGGGGGAACCAGCTGCAGCCCCCAGTCTTCCTAGCAGAGCCTATAGGTGCTGGTGACCTTCCTTATGAAGGAAGGTCATTGGTTGCAGAGCAGGCCTGGCCACATTTTCCCCATTCCTCCTTCACAGCTGTTTTTCCCTCTTGTCCTGAAGAAAGGGCCACCTCTGACTCCTGAATCTGACTGTGGTACATAGCCCTAGGGAGGAAAAAAAAATCTCCAAACAAAGGAATGATTCAAAATCCACCTGCCTAGTGTTGAGAAAGTAAATGACTCTAATGACTGGGTTACAAATCCCTCTGTAAGTCAATTCATTTTCAATTCTTTGCTTTCAACAGAACTGAAGGGAGATCTGATGGAGTTGTCAGCTGGGAGAGCATTAGAAATCATTTTTGATGATAGATCAGCATGACTTTTGGCAAATAACTCAGAACTGTTTGAAGTACTGAGTGGCTTTGCCATGACAACACTCAGTCCATCCTGTGTGTTCATGTGAACGAGGTTCTTTAGCTCTTTGAGCGGCAATTAAAAGCGGGGGTGGGGTGGAGGGG
>LZPO01117075.1:111901-126442 GCA_001675575.1 Neotoma lepida
ACACACACACACACACACACACACACACCGTACATACAAGATAATTATAAACAAAAGCTTTTTAAAAATGAACTATGACAGGTATAAGAACTATGACTTGAAGGAGATTTGAGGGTAGGAATTGAACATATATAAAAGGCGATACCTATTTAAAAATAAAACACCCTATGCAGGACTGCTGCCTAGGAATGTATGCAGCTCAAATAGAGATAATTAATATGAAGTATTTCAGTAATGCTTGATGAATTGCTTAACTTTTATTTTTTTTAACTATCATCTCCCACCACAGAGGGAAGTACTAAAGTTCTCTCCAAATTTATCTGGATGAAAAGTGAGGTTGTAATAGTTAGGAGTCAGAGGAGGGAGAGGTGGTAAAGTGAAGGGGGTCTTCAGGGCACATTTGTCTTTATTGTGTGCTGGACACACAAATCTACACATGATACAAATGTCTAGTACCACACACACACACACACACACACACACTGACATGCACATGTGCCGAGTGTGCTGTAAGACTGTGGGGGAAGCCAGCACTGATGGCCTGGCTTTGATCTTGTTCCACAGTTATAAGACATCTCCACGGGAGGAATGAAGCTGGGGCTGCACAGAGAGAGCCCCTCAGCACTGTCTGTGCATCTTCCCATGAATCTATAATCAGTTAAAAGCAAATAGAAACAAGTGATTTGGAAATCGCGAGAATGTTTTGATTAATAGCTCGCACTGCAGCGTATTCTGTAAACAGATTAGTCAACATATAGTTTGGGTGGAAACTTAAAGAGCCAGCGGAGGGCTGGTGAGAAAGGCATCCGCTGCCATCCATACCTGATAACTGAGTCCCATCCCTGGAATGCACATGGTGGAAGGGGAGAACTGAGTCCCACAAGCTGAGCTGTGACTTCTGCACTTGCATACTGGTGTGCACATGTACACACATACTAAACAAATAAATGTAATAATAGCTGAGTGTGGTGATACACACCTATACTCCTAGCATGGAAAATGGAGGTGGGGTCAGGAGTTCAAGGTCATCCATCCTAATAAATAGATTGATATCAGTCTAGGATGTATGAGACCCTGTCTCAAAAAGATAGATAGATAGATAGATAGATAGATAGATAGATAGATAGATAGATAGATAGATAGATGGCAAGGTGTGGTAGTCAAGAGGACTGAGTTCAAGGCCAGCCTGGGCTATATACAGCAAGACCTAATGAAGGAAAGGAAGGAAGGAAGGAAGGAAGGAAGGAAGGAAGGAAGGAAGGAAGAAAGGGAAGGAGGGAGGGAGGAAGGATTGGAAGCATAACTCAGTGGTGACACACTTGGTATGCACAAAGTCCTGTGTCCCATTCTCAGCGCTGAAACATCAGTCTTTTTGTNTGACCACTGTCACGGTCACCCTCCATAGCAAGGACCACCTTGCCCTCCAGCCCATGCAGAAAGGTAGGACTTCAATAGTGTGGATTCTTTCCCATTTCTGAAGGGTGCTCTAGCCTCCAGCTTAGGGAGAGTGCAGAGAGAGACAGCAAATGATGAGGTACTTGTTCATTCTCTCCAGATGAGAAGGGAGAGTAGGATGGACAGACACTGCCGGGCCTTCTTGGTACCCCAGTCCCAGCCTGTCCCTGTGGAGCACTCAGAGGCCACAGCAACCTCACCCCTTCTCTGATCCCTCTGACAGACCCACCCCAATTCCTCAGCGGCTCCCCCCCAGCCCTCACCTCACCCCACAACTCCCCTCCTACCTTACTCCTAGGTAAGCATCACTCAAACAAAGAAGTGCTATGGAATGAGAGGTNGTGGGGAAACCAGGGTTTGGCCTAGCAGGGCCAGGCTCCCCTCTTGGCTTCTGCTGACTGACTGTGTATTCAGACTTATAGAGGCGGTGAACAGATCCACCTTCCAGCCAGACACCTTTCCGGTTTCCCCACTGTGGAGCCTAAGTCCCCAGTTCCACCTCAGAGCACCTGTCCTCTGTTCCAGAGCTTTCTGTAGNCCCGCGAACTGTCTGTAAGAACTCTTTTCTCCCTTATCATCTTACCTTTATGCCTGACCCATTATCCTTTTGATTTTGCCTCCCAAACCAACTGGCTCTGTGTGTGTGTGTTCCTGTGTGCACATGTACATATATGTGTGTGTGTGTGTGTATGTGTGTGCGTGTGCACATGTACATACGTGTGTGATGGGCATATGCGTCCCAGTGGAGGCCACAGGACAAGCTCAAGGGCTGTCCACCTTGTTTGTTTTGAGATGGGGTCCCTCACTGGCCTGGAACTCACCAAATAGGTTAGACTAGCTGGCCTGCTAGNCCCCAGAATTCACCGGTCTTGGTTTCCCCGGGGCACCCCACCACGNCTAGCTTTTTTTAACATGGGTTTTGGGGTGAAATTTGGATTCTCATGCACTTGAGGTAAGAACTTTACTTGGGGGGACCTGCTGGTGCCCATTCTTTAACACCATTCTAACTTTGCTGCCTGACCTGACCTCTAAAACCCCGTTCTGGAGAATTTGTGCCAAAAAGGACATGGTATTCATCTTTAACTTCCAGGTTTAATCTTTGTCTTTTTAATAGTTCCCTGTCCCTTTAAGTTGGAGCATCCCAAGTGGGGCTCTAGGTCAGTACCGGCATGTTCTTGGGAACCACTTAGCTAGGGAAAGAAAACTTCTTCCCATTGCTAGAGAAGGCAGTTTTGATGTAATTGACATTTCTCGGATGCCCATCTTGGGAATATTTGATGTGAAACTCAAAATTTCTGGCAGCTGAGACTCCAGTCCTGCTGCCAGGCCCTGGGCAGAGATAAAAGAGAAAGGATGCGCAGCAGGCAGATGGATCACAACAAGGAGCCTTTTCTCCAGCCCAGGGAGATGAGCGGGGGAAGGGTCAAGGAGGATGGGGGCCTGGAGGGAGGGGCTCGCAGAAAAGGCGGCTTTTCAGCTTTCCATGGAGAGGGTCTGTTTCCCCTGTTTCCAGCCATGTTGAGCACCATTCATTGAGAGGCGCCTTTCTTCTCCAGGCTTTTATCCCAGGACACGGAAGGCCTTCCCGTGTCCTCCTCCCCAGCACAAGTCTCCCACACTCTAGCCCGACCCCTGAAGACCCCTGGCAGCCCGGGTCCCGCTGAGGTCTGTGGCTTCCTACACAGCTTTGCAAGTGGTTTGCACTGCTTCTCTTCTTCTCCCTCTTCCGTTTCTAAGATACGGAATTTAAAAGTTCACACAGACCATCTCAAAAAGTAGAAGTGAGTAAATAGGTTTTTCCTCATGTTTTTATATTTGTATTTTCCTCATGTTTTTATATTTGTAAAGATCTGCTATGGCAAAGATGGGGGAAATCTGCTCGGCTTTGTCCCTGATGAGTTTTCTCTTTTTCTTCTTCCAAATAATTTCAGAATCCTCCTGCTCTTCTCCCCTCCTCTCCCTCCTTCTCCTCTTCTTCCCTCCCTCCTCCTCATCATACTCTTCCTTCTTTCCTTTTCATTCTAAAAATCAAAAGGAAACTNTCGAACACTTTCTTTCCTTTGCCATCAAGTTTTGAGAATTTCGGATAACTGAGATATGGATTTATTTCAGTTTGAACTTGANAAACAAGTCAGAGGGAACAATGCTAATATCCAGTAGTGCTCAGCTCTGGTCCCAGCCACCAGCTGCACCCCAGCCCCAGGACACACCTCCACTCAGCACACCCCTTTACCTTCTTGTATATCAAGTTTTCCACACATCAAACTGAGATAATAATGGCAGGGTTGCATAGGACTCGTATGAGGGCTGAGTNTGGCCTAGCAGTGCTCGAGGAATATTGATTTAGTCCAGGTGTGTGGCACACAGCTGTGATCCCAGCTACTCAGGAAGCTGAGGCAGGAGGATCACAAATTCAAGGCCAGCCTGGGCATCTTAGCAAGACACTGTCTCATGATCCAAAAAAAGGAAAGAAAGAACTAAGTATTTAGCTCTATAGTAAAGCACTTGCCTAGCATGCATAAAGCCCTGGGTCTGATCCCCAGTACCACCATCAAAAATTATAATAATTGATTTGCTAACTAAATAACTATATTTTTATTTTGTATTAGAATACGTATATGTTTCCTTCTGGACAAGGACTGATTGCCTCTTATTTNTCTAATAATTTCCCTAATGCATTTCAGAAATTGCATCTGATGCCAGTTCACNTCATCTCAGTGTGTGTCCCCCTCCACCTGAGGCTTTTGGCAGGGATCAGTCCCATGACAAAGATCGGTTCCAGACAGGGTGGCTCACAGGACAGAATTCCAAGGCACTGGGTTTTGGGAATCGGTTGCTTAAATAAATATGAATCTCTGGGTTATTTTTTTCTTTCAAAGTCATTTTCAGAGTGAAAAACAGGACATCTTGGCTAGAAGAAAAGCCTCCAGGTCGCTATGCATCCTTCCACCATTACGCTGAAGAACAATAGCGTGTCCTTCAGGGACCCAACATCACTCCAAGTTAGAGGGTCTGCAAGAAGCTCCTGGCCCTCTGTACCCAAAGCTGAACAGTTTTCTGGAGGGAGAAAGGATTTCCCAAAGCGCTGGCCCTGGGTTTTCCAGTGTCCCAATTTTATTCTTGTTGTTAGAACTTATAAAAACTTGCTGGGTTTGTTTTGAAGACAAGGGAAAAAATAACATTACGCTATTTTAAACGGCTGCAACTATTTCAAATATGACCCAAGGCAGTAAAAATGCCGTATTTCCCAAACCACAAACCCCACTCCTTGTTAAAATCCAATTGCCGTCTGAGTGTGGGATGGAGAGTCAGGAAACCTGGNATCGAGCATNACACCCTTTGTCTTCCTTTGAGAAACTGTGAAATTCTATTTTCTCCAACACTTTCATTCCTGGGTTTCCCAGCCTAAGTCCATAACACTGCTGAAAAGACATGCTACAGGTGAGACCTGAACTTCACTTTAGTGGTGTGGAAGGTCCTGCAGCCCATAGATGCCATTATTGCTTGGTGTTGGGGCTCAGGGTATGATGAAGAATAGAAGTGAAGATCATGCCTGACATCCCTTTGATGTTAGAGACAGAAAAACATGGGTTTTTCATAGTGACTCCCATAATTTCCCTACTGTTCCTTTGCAATACCCAAAGCAAATAGAACGATTCTGGTTTCATTCCGGAATAGGCTATGCCAAGCACAGGGTCTGACACTGAGCATTCAACAGAGGTTTGTTGAATGAATCTTCTATATTTGAAAAACGAGGCCTAGAGGGGAGACAGAACTGGCATAATGGCTTTATTTTTACTACATTTAAGTAAGTGCACTGTTTTATGTTAACTGTATAGTTTAAAAATTTAAACAAAATATTTGTGCCTACATAAATAGTTGGAAAAGGTAAAATGTCATAACATTGGGTGTTTGTTATTAAAGTCGGAGCCTGCCTTTGGATTATGATAACTGGATTTAAAACAAGGGCTGGATTGTTACTCACTCCACTAGCTCTGAGGTTCAATGCTTTACAATGTCAACTCTTTCTTTTAGGTATAAACACATGGTGATGGAGGGTGGATGCCTGGTAGAGCCATTGCATCTGAGTGTGGGCTGTTGTGGATAGTAAAGGGAACATGGAGAGAAGCTATCCCCAGACTCAGCTCAACTAGGATGGCAAAGCAGACCAGCCAAGTTCCACATTAAAGCCAGCCCCTTCAGTTGGGCACAGTCCCAGAATCCTAGCGCTCAGGGTCAGTACGCAGTAGGAGTTCAACTTTACCTTCAGCTACATGGCAAGTTTGAAGACAGCCTGGGCTGTATGAGACATATATATATCTCAAAAAGAGGTCCTGTCTCTCAAAGCCGCAATAGAGGAATTGGCTTGATGTTGAACTTCACCGGGAAGTTATAAGAAACAGAGTTGTCTTTTAGTCCCCTAAATTGTATGTGTGCATGCATTGTGTATGTGTATGTGTGTATGTGTGTGTGTGTGTTTACATGTGTGAGCAGTTGTGTATGCATGTGGAGGCCAAAGATCTGCATTGAGCAACTTCTCCATCTTATATTTTGAGGGAAGGTCTCTCATTGATTTGATTAGGCTGTCTGCCTCCCAACCCCCAGGGGTCCTCCCATCCCCACCTCCCTATTGCTGAGATCAGAAGCACATGCCACTGTGCCCAGCTTTTATTCTCTTTAATGTGGTTCAAGGGAAGGCAAATTCAGGTCCTCAAATTTACATAGGAGACACCTTACTGACCAAACCATCTCCCAAACACACCCATCTGGGGCAAGTCTTTTTAAATTTAGCATATATTCATTGTATATGGTACTGAGTTTCATAAGAATATTTTCATATAATGCACTTTGAACATATTTCTCTCCCATACCCCCGTATNTTCCCCCNAAAAGATTCCTGTCAGTCTCTAGACCAGTGGTTCTCAACTTGTGGGTCATGACCCCTTTAGGGGTTCAAATGACCCTTTCACAGAACTCACATATCAGATATCTTACACAGATATTTACATTATGATTTATAACAGTAGCAAAATTATAGTTATGAAGTAGCAACAACAATAATTTTATGGTTGGGGGTTACCACAGCATGAGGAACTGTATAAAAGGATGGCAGCATTAGGAGGGTTAGACACTTAGGATTCTATTTATATATACATATAACTTTATGGATCTATATAAAATATGTGATCCACAAATGAGATAAAACATGCAATATTTGTCTTTCTGAGACTGGTCTCATTTGCTTAATATGATTGTCTCCAGGTACATCTATTTTCTTACAAGAACCATAATCTCATTTTTCCTTATGACTGAATAAATTTGCNACACATGTATATACCATTTTTTCTTTATTCACTCCACTGTTGACAGACACCTGGGCTTTCCATAGCTGAGCTATTGTGACTAGTGTGGTAGTAAACATGGACGTATAAGTGTCTCTATATTTACATGACTTTAAAGTCTTTTAGGTAAATACCCAGAAGTTGGACATCTTGGTCATATGATAAATTTTTAGTTTTTCCCTAACCTTTTTAGTTAAAAATTCAAGTACATGTATGCAGAAGTTATATGAGCCTGACTTTGATATAAAAAGATAGTTTCCTCTTTGGACCCCCCAAAAACCTTCCCCACGAAAGAGCTCTCTAGCTCTAACTGTTCTCTCCAATTCCCTTAAAGCAACAAGCTTTGGCAGGCACTAAGGATGGATGCTGTATTCTCTTCCAGGAGCTTGGATTCTGACAAAGATCCCACCATGCCTGTGTGGTCCCGACCTGCCTGATCTTAGGCCTCACAGGCTTCATCTCTGCTCACCGCCTACTTCCATCTGTCTAAGATGTACTATGGCGCTCAAACTAGGAACAACAATAAATGAAACAAAATTCATTTTTAGAGAAAAGACTGGAGAAATGGCTTAGTTAGAAATTGCTTGCTTTGCAAGCATATAGACCCAGCTCAATCCTTAAAACCCATGTAAGAAAATCTGAGAATAATGACACAAACTTGTATAAAGGCAGATCCTTGGGGCTNGCTCCACCAGACAGCCTGGCCTGCTTGGCAAGCTCCAGGGCAGTGAGAGACCCTGTCTCAAAAACCAAGGTAGACAGCGTCTGAGGAATAACAGCCAAGGTCACAGAGAGAGACAGAGACAAAGAGAGATAGAGACAGAAATCACAGGGTAATGACTTTTGGAAGAAGCTGACCAAGTTAAGATCCCAGCCACTTAATGCTGGTGTGGACTTAGGCAAGCTGCTTGCTCCACTGAGCCCTCCCTCCATTGCCTCATCTTTAAAAATAGCACTAATCAGAGCACCTTCCCTGAAGAGTAGTTGTGAGGTCTGAATGACATAATGCAAGCAAATTACTCAGCAATCTGCATGGCACGCAGGAAGTGCTCTGTGAAGGCGAAGAGCAAATGAGTGAGGCAAAATAAACTAAGTGCTGGGGTCTACCCAGGACCTCCACAGCAGAAGTTTTCTCAAAGAAGCGCTACAGAGATAGGCNCCTAGCCCGTTGCCATAGGTAAGGGACTTGATGCTGTTCGCAAAAGCAACAATTTTAAAAACAAAAACCCACCCAGTGCAACCTCCGGGTCCCACTCCCAGCTTGCCTGGTGGCCTGCTGCTTAACACCTTATTAAGCCTCACAGCTGGGTCTTGGCTCTCTCCTCTATCAGCAAGTCTTGAACCCTGTCCTGGGCTTCCCAGGCAGGCAGAGCTGAGCACAAGTTGCNTTGTTGTTTGTAGGGATGGAGCTGAGAGAAGAGCCATGAACTCTAGACACTTGGGGTGGGATCTTCAGCTTTGCCTAGATGTGGGTCTTTTAGACGTGTGCAGAAGTCAAGGACTCCTGTTCACAACACTATATTTTTTTGTTTTTTCTTTGNTACAGACTCTCACAGTGTAGCCGTGGCTGGCCTGGAACTCACTATGTAGATGAGGCAGGCCTTGATCTCACAGAGATCTGCCTGCCTCTGTCTCCCTAGTGCTGGGGTTAAAGGCGTGTGCCTCCATTTGAAGTCCTACTTTAAAAACTATGACATACATAAAACAATACACAGAGGACTAACCAACGATTGTATTGAGACCAGTATTTATGATTAAAGCAAACATTTTCAGACAGGGTCCCATGTATCCCAGGCTGACAAGGAATGAGCTATGTAGCTAAGGATGACCTATGTAGCTAAGGATATCCTTAGCTTCTAACGTGCCTGCAATTCTGAGTGCTAGGGTTGCAAACATGCACTACCATACCAGGTTTATCTGATGCTGGAGAACAAACCTAGGGCTGCGTGCATGCTAGGCAAACACTCTACCAACTGAGTAAGTAGTCCCTTAAACTTAAAATTATGACATAATAAAATACAGCATCTTCAGTAACCCATCACACAGAATGATCCAGCATCTGGTTTAAAAACCTACCTTAATCTTCAAGAAGTGATGGGGGACAGTGCTGTTTCAAGATGGCCGCCTCAGCTGTTAAGTGGCTCCCAAACACTCATCATGTCTACTGGCGACAAGGTAACAGGCACTACCAGGCAGAGATGGTGTGTTGTGGTGGTAATTACAGAACATCCTAAATTTCAGTCAAGCATTGTTAAAAGGTAAGATACTTTTTCCACACAAGTCCACTGAGGTTGGAANCCCTTGAACTCGGCACTTCCACACTGTTCTCTGTTTCAAATCTCTCAAGCGCTGACATTAGAGCCCAGGAGACACAGCCCTCAAAACTTTTAAGGGCTCATCCAAATGTTTTTATTTACTTTACAATGAGGGGAGTAAGTGGCAGTGATGATAATTCATTTTAAGTAATGAACTGGGCATGGATTGCATCCATCTTTACAAAATACAGTCTTAAGTACAATTGTGGGGGACAGTTGTTATGGTGGTTTGGTTTCTGTTTTTATTTTTGCGAAAGACACAAGTACCTGGAACCCTCTTTGGCTATGTAATTGCCCTGCCTGGAATCAGTCTCGTTTCCTTGGGACGTCCTGACTTTGAACTTCTAAGCAGTCAGCAAGCAGTGCCAGATAGATAAGGCATGTCCCTGGATTGGCCATGCCCTTGTGCACTTAAACAATGTCCTGCTTGGAGTCTGTTCTTTCCCAACAGGAGTTCTGTGGGTGGGTCTCCAAGGCCAGCTTGTGGTTATCCCATTCCAGCTAGATTCGGCAACATGGCCCTGTTTGCCTGGACCTTCTCCAGTTTTAGCACTGGAGCGCCTTGACCCTAGGAAGCCCCTCAGTCCTGGCAGATCAGGATAACCTGTCCCTTTCCATCCAAGGTCAAATCAGGAGCCTGCTGTAGTCTGAATGGACTGTTCACCATGTTCTCCTTGAACTCCATCTTCGGAGAGGAGCTGCAAACCCATAAAGGGCCAGGGTGGGTAAAGGCACAGGATGAATGCTTAAAGAGCTGGACTCTTTTATGGGGAAAATAGTCATGAAAAGGTCTAGAATCAGGACTGGGGGGATGGCACATTCAGTAAAGGGCCTGCCACAAAAACATGAGGACCTGAGTTCAGATCAGAGCACCATGTAAAAGCTGGGCAAGTGTTGCATACCTATAAATCCAGGCCTGGGAGGATGAGGACAGGAATCTTCAATGTCACTGGCCAGTCAGCCTAACCAAAGCCTTAAGTTCCAAGTTCAGTGAGAGACTTTGTCTCAAAAACTAAGGTGGATTCCATACACACATGCACACAGCCCCATGAGCAAGTGCATATGCTACACACATACACACCCAAAATAAATAAATAAATTTTATGTAAAGCCCTATAAGATGAACAAGATAAGCCTCACTGATAATTTTTTCCTTAACTTGAACTGGTAAAAAAAATTTTTTTCTCAATCTGATGCAGAAAGACTTAAAAACAAAAAGAAAACCTTCCTCTTTCTGCATCCTTACACCTCAGGGGTTTGAGTCTGGTTTTGACTAAAGTTGCTGCTATTAGGACTTTCTTATAGATCCTTCTGTCCTGGCTAGTTTACTGCCAATTCGACACAAGTGGCAGGGGACTCTCAATTGAGAAAATCTCTCCATAAATTGACCTGTGGGCAGTCCTGTAGGGCATCTTCCTTCCTCTCTCTCTCTCTCTCTCTCTCTCTCTCTCTCTCTCTCTCTTTCTTTCTTTCTTTCTTTTCTTTTTTTCTTTTATTTGAGACAGCATTTCTTTGAGTAGCCTTGGCTGTTCTAGAACTAGCTCTGTAGACCAGGCTGGCCTCAAACTCAGAGATCCGCCTGCCTCTGCCTCCTGAGTGCTGGGATTAAAGGCATGTGCCACCACAGCCTGGCATGGGGATTTTCTTAATTAGCAATTGGTGTGGAAGGGCCCAGCTCTCTATCGGTGGTGCCACTTCTGGGCTGGTGGTCCTGGGTTATATAGGAAAGCAAGCTGAGCAAGCTATGAGGAGCAAGCCAATAAGCAGCACCCCTCCATGTCTCTGATCAGTTCCTGCCTCCAGGTTCCTGCCTGGAGTTGCTGCCCTGACTTCCCCTGCAATGGAGTATGTGACCTGAGAGTTGCGAGCTCCCAAGCTGATTCTAGTCTGAGTGTTTTATCACAGCAATAGAACTCTAAGATACCTTTCCAAAAGGGATTCTGAGGTGTGGATGGTGTAGATAGTGCTAATTCCAGAATCTACAGTTTTAGCCATTTGCATGTTCTAGTCCCCCGGTGACCAATGACCTTGAGCTATTTCTCAGCCTCAGTTTCTGCATCTGTGAGACCTGAATAACAACTAGATCTATGCTGTAAGAAATGTGCTCAGTTCTCAATACATACTGATGTCCTCTCAATGCTGTGGATTGCAGTAGTAACAGTAATTGTCATTGATGTTATTACTTTTCTATTGTTTATTTCACAATAAGTCATGGCCTAGGAAAGTAGAATGGTCTGGAACAGGATCCTTCTTAGCCTATCTGACAGGTGAAAATGGGTAGAGAGTAGTAAGGATTCTGGCTAACTCTCCTCCATGAGAGCACAGAGCCCACCATCTCACAGCATGTCCTCCAAGAGCCTGGCATCTAGAAGCACGTGATTCCTCTAAAACTCCGCTATCTAACCCAGTAACCACTAGCCACCATAGCTATTGAAATTTTTAATTAGCTTCATTTGTGTGTACCTGGGGGGGGCAAATACATGCATATCATGGGCACATCTGAGGTCAGGGGACAACTTTGCATTCTGGTTCTCACCTTTCACCTTGTTTGAGGCAGGGTCTCTCTTGTTTACCGCTATGTACACATCAGGCTAGCTTGCCTATGAGCTTCTGGAGAAACAGATGTGTGTGCAACTGTGTCCAGCTTTTACGTGGGCTCTGGAAATCCAACCTCAGGTTGGAAGGCTTTCGTAGCAAGCACTCTCCCCACTGAGCTGTCTCCCCACCTCTAAGCTAGCTTAACTTAAAACTCAGTTTCATGGTCACACTGCCCACAATTCAGATGTTTAGTGGCCACACATGAACATTTACCACTGCCGTACTGCACAAGACAGATTCAGGAAATCTCCATCATTGCAGAAAGTTCTATAGTAGCAATTAAAGACAGATACCCCACCAACCCTGGGTCAATGGAAGCCTTGTCCCACATTCTTCTACTGTTCGGTCCTCTGTCTTAGCTGTTCTAGCCCAAGTCCATGGGTGGATTCCACAGGACTTCTAAATTGAGTTGCAAATAATATACTCCACTCCTTGAAGCACAGAGGGTATTTCTCCTCTGCATCTTGCTTCTCCAGGCTATAGCAATCACTCCTGCCTAGCAAAGAGCCTAACCCTGCAACCTCCACCTTCAGCAATCATCAGACGTATCCCTGTGTGACTGTCCCCATGCAACCAACACGCATGCCCACTTTGGGGCCTTTTGACCCCTGTACTTATCTCTGGGTTTAGAATGGACCCTTCCCTTCCACCTTTCATTTAGTTGAGGGTCTGACCCCAAACTGGGCCTAGTCCTAGAGAGCCATAGCGAGAGTATCCACCCTGGTGCCAGCCACTGTCAGCAGAGTCTCCATCCTTCTCAGATCTCAAGTGGGGTGGTCACCTGCTGAGTCCCCTTTCCTTCTGGCCTTCCGTTGATTCTTGATCATCTCTATTCTGCACCTACATTAGACACATAGATTTAAAAATAAATAAGAATTGATCTTTATGCTTAAAGGCCTTACAATCTAGGAGGAAAGGCAAACACAATGATGAGACAGAGGGTAATGGCAGTAAGAGTGTGAGTCCACAGAAAGCTCCAGCCTGCAAAATACTGTAAACGTATTATTCACATCGACCTGAACTCATTAATGTACCCATCAGGTGTGTGCCAGTGTCATTCCCATTATACAGATGCAGGGGCTGAGGCACAGGAAGCATAAATCATATGTGTGAGGTCACACAGCTAAAGTGGCAGGGCCAACATTTGAAAAAAGACACATTTGTTTTAAAAAACTGGCTCCTTTTTTTTAGACAAAGTTATTAGTCCAGGCTGACCTCAAACTCCAGGTAGCCAAACTTCCATGAGCCAGGAAGCTCATGGATGACCATGAGCTTCTGAACCTGCTGCTTCCACCTCCTGAGTGCTGGGGCTACAGGTGTGTGCCACCATGCCCAGTTTAGGTGGTTCTGGGGATCAAACCCAGGCTCAATACATGCTAAGCAAACACTCCACCAACTGAGCCATCATGCAAGCCCTGAGAAAGTGGCTTTTAACCACTATGTCCTCTTACCCTTCCCAGAAAACTTGTGGTTACCCCTCGTGACCCAAGGAATATTTGGAAACATTTTTGGCTACCACAGTTGATGGGAGAGAAGTGTGTCTGGCATTTAATGAGGGGAGGCTAGGGACAATGCTGCCCACCCTAATGCTAGGGGCAAGAACAGCTTGCCCCCCCCCAGCAGGACAGTGGTCTGCCTAATAGTCAGTAGTGCTGAGGCTCAGCCACCCTGCCTAGTCTAACAACAAACATAAAGGACTTGACCAGAGGCGGTGAGCAGCCCTGTACAGAGAATTCAGGGGTTCTCATTATCTCTGTTGCCACTGGTTTCGTTTTTAGAAAATAATACAGTTTTGATGAGTTTCCCTCAAGTAATTGTAACCTGGTTCCCAGACTCCAAAAGCCCCAGTGCTGCCATTTCAGTACCAGAGTGAAGGAAGGAAGATTTGCAACTGTTCACCCCCTTTTACTCCCACCAGTTACCTCACTCGCAGAGAGTCATTGAACCCCAAGGCCCAGGCTCCCATGCACTTGCTCCTACCTCAGTGATCCATGGTCTCTTAAGAGCCTTCTGTGTACCACCATTGGAAATAATTAGCCCCTCTGGACCCATGCCAATTAAATTCTCCCATGGTTGCTGGTTACCGCAAGAGGGTAGGGAGGCCAGTTAGTTGGCAAACACTTCCTGTTTAGCTCATCCAGGTTCCTGCGTCATTAGAAAGTCGAGATTTTTCTCAGGATGCCCACAGCTGTGTTCCCAGCCAGACCAGCCAAACATTCCTGGCCCACCAGCAGGCTGCCAATCCCATTTTAAGGAAAAGGGAAGAGATCTTGCTGAGAGAAAGGGCTTTGGAGACTCTGCCTTCCTGGCACTGTGAGAAGTCTTCCATCCTGGGAGACCTGTGTGGTTGTTGGCTCCATGCCAGGTAACGGCAGCTGACACAGCCAGATCCACCCATCCATGTTCAGAATAAAAATGAGGGGAAAGACCCGTGAGACTACACCAGCCAACATTTCTCAGAGGGTAATTCACCAAACGTATCTTCTGGGAAGCCTTCAAAGATGTTAGGGGTAGAAATAAAATGTGGGCAATTTAGTTCGTTAAAGCCTACACTGAGGCGGCCTGGGTACATCACGTTGCAGCAGGACATCTCAGAGCCTTGAGTNAGCCCACAGGCACTGTGCAAGTGTGAGAGAAGAAGCGTGAAGTGTCTCCTGGAACTACGTGACCCCAAAGGCAGAAACAAAGGCTTGACATCCAGCACAGCTTGTGTGAGAATGATTCCAGTGATGGTGAATGGAGAGAGTGAACTTCAAAGAACAGAAGGCAATAAAGGAGCCTTAGTGTTGGACTGGGGAGGTGGCTCAGTCCATAAGGTGCTTTTCTTGCTA
>LZPO01117075.1:130751-148880 GCA_001675575.1 Neotoma lepida
CCAGGCAGCCAGACTCAGGGACTCACAGGTGTCCTCTGCCCTAGTTGGAATTGCAAGAGCATCACCTTGTCTGGCTTTTTTACCTGGGTTTGAGGCTCGAACCTGGCTCCTTGTATTCTCTAAGCGAGTACTTTANCATGGAACCATCTCTCCAGCCTGGATTTCAAGTCCCTTAACTTTAAAAAGTCCTGAATGGTACTCAGTGGCCCACGTGTAAACTCTGCACAGAAGCCTCTGACCCAAGGGAGGTTTCCTCACCCTGCCAGCACACAGGTCACCTTTCCCCGGCCTCTCAGGGAATGCTCATTAATTTTAACAATAAGCTGCAGGAAGCACATTTTACAGGAGAGATGCACTGGGGCCAGGGATCCCATTATTCTTCCTCAGGACTTGGAGCAGGGCTTCTTGGATCCTCCACATGACCNCTCCCATCATTTCTGAGTAGATTTATCATTTATTCTTTTGCACAATATTGAAGCAATGCAATTCCTTTCCAACCTGTGCTATTGGCTTAGCTTTGTAGTCTGAACAAAACAGTCTCCCTTGCCCTTGGACTTACGTTTTATACCCAGAAAAAAAGGGGGGGCGGATTTTTAAATGCTTTGGGACTGGATGGTTTCTCCCTGTGTCTTAGCCTTCCTCTCCTGAGGACAAGACACCAGAAGTCACCTCCCCCATTTACAAGCTGTTTTCCTTGTTTGGCGAAAACACATGCCTTCTCCCTGTCCTTGTCTCACTTGGGGAAAACTTCAAGTTCAGACTTTGAACTTGAGACAGTTAAGCAACTAACAGCTGTCAGAGGTGAAAGGGGAGCACCTGGTATTTCTACGCAGACATCACNTTGGCCCCAACACCTTGGTTCCAGTTTTACCCTCAATAGGCCCTGAAATGTAACCTGAGTTGGGCTGATCCCATCTTTGCCTTTCAGGTCAAGGAACCTTGGTATTGACTCTGAGGTGGTCCCAGAAGCAAGATCACTATGTTGTCATACCCAAGCCCTCACAAAAGTTGCAAAATCAGACCCAGGTTGTTCCTGAATTTCCAGTGCNAAAGAAAAAAGAAAAAACATCTTCTCTTTTGTCTCCTCGAGCTGTTTATTTAAGGCTTTGACTGAGCTCCCACCTTCCATACACAGAAATGATGGCTCNGGGCCAGCTACCATTTTCTGTTTTAGTTTGCCCATGAGCAGCCTTGTGTGGCTTTAGCGCTCCATGAATGTCCAGAGTCTTCCCTGCAGATCAAAAAGAAGATGAGAATTTGGGAGAGACTCTGGCAGAAGAGGTTTTAACCTTGTTTCTCCCCTGCCAGAGGCTGGCTTGCCCGAGCAGGCTGAGACACAGTGTGGAAACCGCATGTCCAGTGAGAGCTGGCTGGCCTCGAGCCTCTTACAACCTGGAAGNACTTGAGTAATTAGGAGGGGCAAACACTTGCAGTTTTTCCACTTGCCCTGTTTGTGGGTTTGCTGCTGGCCATGTGACCTCAGTCACAGTAGGTGGTTTCCAAAGCAGTGAGATCCAGTCATTAAGGAGGTGTCATCAAGGATGCCTGCCAAGGTGAAGCCACAAAGATGTCCAGGATAGAAGCATTTGTGATAGCAAAGGGGAGGCAGAGATAGGGAGGGAGGAAGAGAAAAGAGAGAGAGAGAACAGCGAGGAAAGGGAGGGAAATGAAGAAAAAGAAGGAATGAAAGAAACAGAGAAGGAGGAAGCAGAGGGGACACTCTACATCTCGACAACAGAGCAGTGGGTTGAGCCACATCCTGTGACAGCAATCTGTGGCCCTAAAAGCTGATGCTGCAGAAATCTAATGACAACATGAGCTGGTTTCCTCCTCTCCACACTGGTTGGCTAGAAGGAAGCTGGAGGTATTTGGTAGATGAATAGATAAATGTTTGGGAATTAGTCTTAACTTACAAAAATCTTACATCTTATATACTTCCTGATTTCATCTTTTGATATAAAAATATGATTCCTGGACTCAGGATGTGGCTCAGTTTGTAGAGTGCTTGCCTAGCATGCACAAAGCCATCAGCAGCACTGCTTAAGCCAGGCATCATGGGGCACACCTATAATCTCAAGGCTCAGAAAGTAGAGGGCAGAGATCAAGAGTTCAAAGTCATCCTCAGCTACATAGTGAGTTTGAGGCCAGCATGGGATGCATGTGACCTTGTTTCAAAAGTGGGGGGGGGCAGTAGACTATAATAAAAAGTGAGGAGCTTTTAAACTGAGATAATGATTCTTTTCCTTTTGATTTATCTACATTTCCTAGGTTCTTCCAGAGAATGCAGAAAGAAAACAGTTAAAAGAGGGGGCAGTTAATATTCTGACCTGCCCCTTGGGGCCACCCTGCATCCTGATGTAGAAGCCTCTTCTTAAGGAAAAACTCCGCCCCTTTCTCGCTCTCTCTCCCTCCACTGCCAAGAGATACGCACCCCTCAACCCTGCTCTCTCTCTTTCCCTCTCTCTTTCTCTCTTTCCCATCTTCTCTTTGTCTCTCTATTATAATAAACCATTTCCTCGCGGATGTACCTCGTCTGGCCACCATGCCGGCATGGAGTGGGTCACCCGCCAGCCCACCCCTGCATCTGCCCAGCATACCAGCATGGTTTCCTGCACAAGTGGGATACCCTGGCCTGGCCAGCTGGGGGTTTCCGACGTGTGCATGATAAATAACAGGCAGAGGGTGGAGAGGCCACAACCACTGGGCTGGAGAAGAAAAATAAAGACCTTAAATCTCTTTATCTAAGATTCTTTTTGTGGGCCAGGTGTCGAACAAATCATGGCTGCCAACATCTCCTCCTGAGTTGCTATGCATTGTCCTTAGACTCTGATGCGTTTGGCCCATACTCCTCCTCATACTCTGTTAATCTTATCTGTTGTTTTCACCCCATTTTATACATGAGGGCAAGCACAGCTCAAGGAAGGGTATGGACCTGTTTAAAATCACGTGGCTGGGAAGTAATGGAGCCAGGCTTCTCATTAGAGAGGTTAGAAGAAAATGCTTGCTCCCTTGTGTTGTGCCACTCCACACTGCCCCTCTGGCTCTCAATGCAGCCGCTGGGTATTATGATTCTATAGTGTGTCATGAGTGGCCACCAATGTGGCAGCGTGGATTCACACAAATTTATCATAATACAGAGCCTATCAGTGAGGTAGCTACACAAATACCCAGNAACCTCCCTGGGTTGAATTCAAGACGCCAGTAGGGAATTGGGTCTCAAGCCTGGCTTGGGTCCTCTCCTAAGGACACTGGCAGTGGCAAGAACTTAAGGACCAAGCTCCTGCCACTCCCACAGGTGCCACTGTCCTTCACCATGTGGCTCCCAGGGCAATTGTACAAACCTGGGNTATTGCTTCCACACAGTAAGCAGACACACGGCCATCTAACTTTTCCTTCCCCACCCTTTCTCAGCTTATGTGACCTGGGCAATCACCCATCACAATCTTAAAAATCAACAGATTGTGGACTTCGTGACACCTGCAAACAGTGCCTAGAACCATGATTGATGGGATCTCTGGGAGAAGGTATATGTCCACCAGATGCTGGGCTGGGGCACACAGGACGGGGGTGGGGGGTGGGGGTCTAAGACTCCTGCCTAGTATGCCTCATTCCTGTGTTTTCAAATGGTAGCTGTTGAAAATCTCTGAGAGCTGCCCATGCTGTATTTCCTGGTTAAAAACNATTCTTGAAATGTCATCTGCCTTGGTCAACCCTCCTGAACATCTCGCTCAGCCACGTACAGGTAGACAGGGGTCATCAGCACTTGCCTGTTGGTGGGTTGCATTTCCCTCTGGTCCCTCGGACCCTCCGATGTTTGAATAGGCAGGTAGCTCCCACTCTGCAGAGGAAATAGTAGAGAGGAAGCCTGCCTCCAAAGGCAGGGGACTGATCCTAGTTCCCTGCCAATGCCACTTTCTGAAATGCAAAACTTCTGACTTCTCGGCCCCAGCTTGGCCTCCCCAACCCGTTCTCCTCCCTACTATGCTCTCTGGTTTCCCCTGAACATTCCTGTCTTCTCACAACCTCGCCAAGAAAATTGCACTCCGGCCATCTGGACAAGTAATCCCAGCGTGAAAACATCTTGGTGCTCAGGCTTCCCAGACCAAAAGGGTTTGATCTGCATCACCCACAGAGACCCACCCTCCGACAGCCTCCTGCTTCTGAAAGGAGGGAAATTAAGCCTCAATCACAAAAGCAGACAAAGAAATTTCACCCTAACATACATTGCTTCACATCTGATCTCTGTTAAAAAAAAATTTTTTTTTCCCAAAAGTAACCAGTGAAAACTGAGCAAGCTGGGGTGTAGTGAATTAGCTGCACCAAGTATGTGTATTAGTTTAAAGGCTAAAAGGTTAAAAGCCCTTCAGAAGCAAGTCNTCAGATGGCGGCACCTTTTTGTTCCAACCACAATATTTGGCTTTTTGTTGTTGTTGATAAATTCGAGCAAAGGGAATTAACGCATTTGAGACACCATAGGATAAAGCTGGAGAGATGACCAGTCAAAAAAAAAAAAAAAAAAAAAAAAATAGGCCAGGAGAGGCTGGGAAGGGGAAGCCTCGGGCTTGCTGGTTGGCCAGCCCAGTCTATTTGACCAGTTCCAGACCCTGTCCCAAAAAGCAGCTCCCAGGAATGACACCTGAGGCTGCCCTCTGGCCTGAACACAAACACACAGGTATGCATACACACAAATATACGCACACACACACAAACAAACACTTCTTCTCCACAGCCCACCCCACCTTCTTTCTGAGAGCCTTCTGCTATTAGTTATTCTTTCCTTGAACAAAGAAGCTGCAGGTCCCACCCCCTCCACACTGGGTTGGATCACAGTAGGACCCCTACTGCTTTGACATGTACCTAGCCTTTAGTTAACTCTATCACTCAGGAAAACCCCTGAGGGCAAGGTCCCCTCACCAGTTTCTGGTCGCTATGCCATCGCTGTCCTCAAAATCTGGGTAGAGCTGGGTACGCAGAGATGAGTGGATGGTCAGTGAATGATGGGTGCCATCCATATAAAGGGAGTCAGCTACATAGAGCTGAGACGGCTCAGATGTGCGTCCCGGCTTTTATTTTGGTTTTCTTTGGGTTGACGAGTCCATTCACGTATACAAACTCCAAAGGTATACAATTATTTACCTATGGTTAAGACATGCCATCTGAGTCCTGCCTCCCCTCCTGCCACAACACGCACAGCTTTGGGATTGACCTAATTAGGGCAGCAGGGAGTGAAGAAACCACAGATATACATACAGAAAANTGGGACTGGGTAGGCTGCACGCTCTGATGGAAACACAGCAGCATCCCGGAAACTCAGCNACTTTATTGTAGACATCCAAATGGAGGAGGCAGGCTTATTGTAGACAGCTGAACAAGGAGGCAGGTGTAGTNAGTCTCAATGGGAGGTCTCTATAGGGGAGCAGCGAGGCTGCAGTCATATTGAAGGAAGGAGGAAGCTGTAGTTGCTAGTCCTTTTATACACAGGTCAATCTTCAACCAAAGGAAGGCCTTGTCATGCCTGTGAGCCTGACCCAGGAAAACACTTTGCCGTTCCTATAGGACTGAGGCATTGGGGCCCTTAACATGGCCATGCTCATGTCAACAGCACACACTCAACAGGACTTCATCTACTCCCCACACCTTCCTGGCATCCTCTTTCCCTCCTCCAAAGCACCAGTGTCTAGGGCTGCTGCCTCCCGAATAATGTCTTCCCAGTCTCTTTCCAGAGAGACATGTGCACACAGGTGCCCATATGTGTTCTTTTCATTTCTCTCTATGGTTGGTAGCACATTGCACATGCTGCTGCCTTCCTCACTTAACTATAAAACTGGAACCAAGTCCACAAGAGGACATAAGTTTCCTCATCTTTTCACACTTTCTGGAAAGGTTCAAAATAAAACAGTCGCAAATCCGTGTAACCCTTCACCCATGGTGTGACGGCTGCTCCCNTCCTATGGCTGTTTTACCAAAAGCCACCCCTCTGCCACCTTTCTATCTATGTAGCCACAGCTCTGATTTTTGTGTATTTTAAAATACATTGAATGTCAGGTGTTGTGGGGCATGCCTTTAATCCCAGCACTTGCGAGGCAGAAGCAGGCGGATCTCTNTGAGTTCAAGGCCAGTCTGGCCTACACAGTGAGTTTCACAACAGTCTGAGCTGTGTACAGAGACCCTCTCTCAAAACAAAATAAAATAAAATACATTGAATGCATGAGTCCACACATTCACTCTCCAGAGCTGTAAAAACGAACACACAAACATCAAAGTAAGTTGAAAGCATCTCTCCTCTCAGCATGTACACCATTGGTTAGAGTTCGATGTTTATTCGCCCTCCCGTGCCCATTTTTTCTTACTCTTTCTGTGAAATACAGATAGAATAAAATGTNCAAAGTAACACTTCCCAAGTGTTGACAAATGCACCAAGCTTAGTGACAAAACTCCCTGAGCTTTCGAGCTGGGATTCAGCTCATTTGGTAGAGTGCTTGCCTACCTTGAAGGAAGCCCTGGATTTGAGGCCAGCCTGGGCTACACAAGACCTCATCCCAAAAAATGTAAGTAATAAAACAAAAATTCACTGAGTTTTAACAGAAAATATATTTGTGCAACCCCAAACCCTGTCAAGATACGGACTGTAAACATTACTCACAGAAACTGCTCCTGCCTTGAGGGATCCATCCCCACTATTACGCTCCCAGAGGCAGCAAGTGTCCTTTTCCTACCCTAAAACAGCCTTCCCTGTTCTCCGATTTCCTGTGAGTGAAACCCCATAGGTTCCTCTTGTATTTTAGATCCATTGGCGTCCTTGCCTGCATCCATCATTACTCCTTTGAATTTTGAGAACCCATGTTCTCCCCATCTCCAGTCTGCTTATCCCTCCTTCCAGTTTAAGAGCTGTGAGTACTATCCNTAACAACGAATGGCTGGGCTGTTTGTTCTTTTCACACCAAGATTGCAACCTTCTGTGTGGATTGGGGGCAACAGACTGAACTGAGGTCTCAGCTGCCACTGGAGTTTTGGTGGCCCTTGCTTTTGGATTCTCAGATCTGAGAGNAGTACTGGAATTGTGATACAACGGCTTAGCATAAAGTGGCAGGTGACTGTCAAGGCCCCCTCCGGAAATGAAAACTGGGAATTACCACATCAGTCATTTCCCAGTCTGCCNGGAAGGGCACTGAGGTCACACATTTGCTTGCCACTCCAGTGCCTGGGTTCTTTCGCACAGCTGAAAGGCCGTCGGTCGCAGAGAACAAATTCCTACAAATATCTAGAGGTTTAAACTGCCCTGGAGGTTGTGCACATTCCTCGGGTTTCCCACTAAACCTTTTGTTTCTGGCAGGCTTTGTCCCCAGGACCTTGCTGCAGACAAGCTTTGCAAGGTCCTCAGCCTTTGTTCGGGAACTCAGGTCCTGAGAAGTCTCTGTGTTTCATTAGATAAGCTCGCCCCCACCCTTTTTTCACACCCATTATCCCAGGGCCTGGAAGGTGGTGATATGTTCTCCTGACTTTCCCCCCTTTCTCTTTTATTTCCCACTGATAAATGGCAAAAGCAGCTGTGGGGTTTGCTTTGAAGGCTCTGATGGACGAGCATGATGAATCGGCGATGGCTCACAGCAAATGAATCCCATAACGCGGCAAGGGAAGGAGGGGAGAGCGGGAAGCCAGCTCCCAGCTTTACGTTTTTCAGACTTGCCTTAAAAGCCAGCATTTCTTTTAATCTCCTTCCAGTTTCTTCGGTGACTCCGCATATGTTTAAAAGAAGGAGAGGGAGAGAAGGCTTGTGGATATAAACAGGGGATTCCATTCTTCAGCCCAACTCTGAGCACACATTGTCATTCAGGGCGCTTAAATAGCTAGGAAACCACTTCAAGGCCCCTCAGAAACAACTGGGCAGCCCCCAGGAAGAGGAACAGTGGGGAAACCAAGTGACAGAATTGAAAGCTGAATTTCNACCAGGAGGAGTGACTAGCAAAATCCAGCTGCTGCTGCTCAGAGCCATAGACCTTTTGGAGAAAGGACGCCAGCCCTTGAGCTGNTCCCCAGAAACTGCTTGGTTAGCTGTAAAACGATGGAGCCTTAACAGGTTGGAAGNGGGGCTTGTTTTTGAACCCAAGAAAAATAAGAACAATGATTTCACTGCTGGTAGTGTTTTCTAGCCTTAAAGAGACAAAGAAAATAAACTGCTGCGGTNAAGACCAGTACTGAGAAACTCCAAGTCGTCTTTTGAAATTCAAGAGATACTTAATAGAGAAGAAAGGTCTGGGAGGGTGGATGGTTCCTTTGTTTCTGAACAAGAGGGGCCCTCTTCCTCCCCAGATGGAAAGCCATTCAAAGGAAATCATTAAAGGGCATCCCTTTCTGCACAGCTTAGAGGCCGGCCATACATGCAAACCCGAGTGTAGAATTGATGCAATTACCCAAATAAGGAGGGCAGGAGAGGGAAGGGGGGCTAAACCTAGGCTTAACTCTTTGGCTAATTTTCTAGGACCCTCCCATTGCCCAAAACACCAGAGAGTTTCTTGCTTTCCCGGACCCCTCTCTGACAGTCATTGCAAAATAGATACTTAGTGTTTTCTAAATTCATACTCTGAGAAAGAGGAAATACCAAATGGTACCCAAGACTGTTGAGTGACAGGAAGGAGAATCCAGGTTTGATTTATTAAAACCTTTCTGGCCACAAGAGTTCTGAGATAATCTCACAGGTCCCCAGACTGAGTTTGAAAGAGGCNCTGCCAACACCAAACTTGCTAATAATCCTCGCCGACAGTGTGATGGAGTACTCGCCAAATGACAACCACTTTGCAAAACCCTTACCATAGATCATCTGCTTTAATCTTCACCTCTTCCCTGAGGAGAGTCTGACACCTCCCTCCCCTGGAGAACTGAAAGAATACAGTCAGGCATCTTTAAACAAGTCACAGTGTCCCCACAAAGGTGCATCTAAAAGCATGAGGCAATGGTTCGAAATGAAATGTGTAGCTGAGCAGGGGAGATGGCTCAGTGGATAAAGTACGTATCCTGCAAGAAACCAGGTAAAAGCTGGGAAGGCATGGCAGCCACCTGNAATTCCAGCACGCAGGAGATAGATGGGATCCTCAGGGCAAGCTGACTAAACAGACTAGCCAGAGTGTGCAAGTTCTGAGTTTAGATAGACGCACCACCTCAACAACTCAAGTGAAGAGATGTTGAGGAAGACAGTGATGTCAATCTCTGGCCTCCACACCACACACACACACACACACACACACACACACACACACACACACACACACACTGTCCTCTGACCCTGGATACACTCCATCGACTTCCCGGAAACTGTGGATCAGCAGGGAACTCTGAAGGATTCCACATCACTTGTTGCTCATTCATTTCCTCCCCACTCATCTCCAAACGCCAGACTGAGTCTTGGTCATGACGAGCTGAGGAGTAACAGCAGCAGAAAAGGGGAAAACAGAGGAGTTGCCTGGTGTGCATTTTTGACTGTACAAATTTTGCAAATCTGTTTACAGGGCTGGCAGAGTTCCCATAGTTTTGAAAAACTTTTGTTTCTTATAAATGAAGGTTAAATGATTAGACAATCCCCCCATTTCTATCATAGGCTCTAATAAGGTATCTGTACACTAATAAACTACTCAGAGACCTAAAGAATGTGTGTGGTTTTTTTATGAGATGGCTCCACCTCGATCTTTCTAACTGAATGTATTGAGATTAAATGTGCCTCATTCAACAAGTATGCACTGAGAAAACTGCCCTGTAAGAGGTGTGTATTAGACTCAGGAGATGCGTTTATGCATACATAAGATACATGTTGCCCTTTTTATGTATGTAATACAGTAAAAGCTAACTTCAAACATATCCTCAGTTAAAAATACAGTTACCAACTAAAGTAAGTACTGTAAAGGGAAAAAGAGAGTATACAAAATCCTAATTTGANTACACTGCCCCAGGAGTGGCATACCAACATCTAGGGCAGTGATTCTCTACTGTGGGTCTTGAGCCCTTTGGAGTTGTATGTCAGATATCCTGCATATCAGGNATTTACANTGAGATTCATAACAGTAGCAAAATTACAGTTATAAAGTAGCAACAAAAGTAATTTTAGGGTTGGGGGTCACCACAACATGAGAAACTGTATTAAAGGGTCACTGCATTAGGAAGGTTGAGAACCACTGAACTAGGGGCTGAAGTAAGTAAGCCAGTTGAAACTAATAAAGGGTATTCCTAGCAGAGGCTTGCAAAGACTCCAAAGATGGAGAGTGTGGGTGGCCCTGGGAACTTAAAGATGCTGGTGTGACTGTTGCCAGCAGGATGGGGGTACTACACTTGACATCAGGAGACGAACACATAGTGGAGAGCTAGAAAAGAACCAAGCATAGCAGAGCTTTTCCAGCTTAGAGCTTTGTGAGGACAGGGAAGGGATGTCTTCAGGTGTCAAGAAATGAAGCAGCATCATGAGATCTATAATTGTTTTTGTTTACTTACCTTGTATATGTGGTGTATGTGTATATATGCATGCATTTGTGTGGGGGGGGGCAGATATTGATGTCAGGGATCTTCCTCTATCAATCTCCACGTAATTTATTTATTTATTTATGGTCTTTCACTGAACCTGGAGTTCACCAATTCATCAAGACTGGCTGGCCAAGAAATCCCAGAGATCACCTTGACTCCACCTCCTCAGCACTAGGATTATGGGCACATACTACAATGCCCAGATTTTNAGTGGGTTCTGGGATCCAAATGTAGATCNTCAATCTTGTGCAGCAAGCATTTGCCACCAGAGCCATCTCCCCAACCCCATGATCTTTACTTGAAAGAGATCACTCAAATCTGGGACTGGAGACTGATTGAGGGGAGCAAATGTAGACTTGGGGAGGCTGGCTAGAAGGCTACTGCAGAACACAGGTGACAGCTGAGACTAGCCCNGGTTCTTGTATTTAGAAAAAGCTGAGAAGTGAACGTCATCCCATCATTGTTTCTGTGCCTGCGTAGAGAGACAGAGGACACCTCTATATAGCAAAAGTAACAGTTTGGAAATTATTCATTTAAGTCAGCCACAGAAAGTAATTCATACCCTACACCCACCTATCGGGATTTTATTTTTAGGAGGAAGGGTTTTCTAAACATTCTCGTTAGCTGTTCTCACCACAGATGTTAACTGAGAGAACTTGCCCTTCTAGATGTTAACGTTGGCATTAAAAAGTCATGAAGAGACACAAAGATTAGCTATCCCCCTTCAATCAGGCTGTTGTAATTGACTCTACGTAAGAGGATAGAGACACTGAGCATATCCATCTGGGAGAAACTATCCACCACAGGCCACACCTCATGCTGAGTCACTGGGTCTGTCTGCTGACCACGGTGGTTCATGAGGAATTCTGTCCTCCATGCACTGTGCCTTCTGTGGCCTGGCCCATATTTCTTTGGTTATCCATGTGAACTGAGCACTGGTGAACTTTACTCTCCTCAGCAAAGTTGAACAATGAACAGCCANCTGTTTCTGTCATGTTGTCTTCACTCAAGTCGAAGCCCTTACCTGGATACAGCCTACAAGTTGCTCTATCAATTGAGTTGGCAACAGCTTGTCATTTTGGAGGTGAAGATTATATGTTCTGTTTCCAATCACAAATGCCTGTGATGTTTTCTGTTTATTTGGGTTTGATCTAGGTTTTGGTTTGGTTTGGTTTGGCCTAGTTCAGTTAAGACAAGGTCTCATTGCAGCCCAGGCTTCAGACACACTGTATACTCAAGAATGACTTTGAACACTAACCCTACTACCTCCACCTCCCAAGCTCTGGTTATTATAGGTGTTCACCCCCGTCCTCAATTTCTGCAATGCTTGGGATGGCACCCAGGGATGGCTTCATGCATGCTAGGCAAGCACACTACCACCTGAGCCATACCTCCTGCCTTATACTCCTGTTTATGAAGAGGCCATCACAAATCCCACTGTAGTCATAGCACACTCTAGTAATCCTTCCCTGAGCTGCACACCCCCCAACACACACACCCTTAAGAATCAGAGGAACTTTGTCCATCTTAATGTGTTGTTCAGGACTTACTTGTAAGTGTAAGATTGTATGATATTTTAAAAGATTTTTTTAACATTAATACACTTTTCTCCTGTATGGGAGGATAAACATTTGATGGATCTAAGTAATTTCTCTCTAAAGTTATACCAGCTGTGTCTGTGTGCACATTGAAATGCATAATAATGAAGACAATTATCTGGATCAAAAGCCAAGAGCTGAGATAAGAGTCTGAATTACATCCAGAGTCCCTCTGCAGTCCTGTCTTATTCTATTTGGCTGGTGGTCTCCCTTTTCCATTTCTTTTTTCTGCAGTTTGTGGTGAAATATACATAATGTACAATTTACCATTTATACAAAATGTCTGTTTCAGTGGCCTTGAACACACAAAATCATGCGATCATGCCTGCCGTCCTATTCTAAACCATTCCCTCACCCCACAGGAAAACGACCATTAAACACAGCTTCCTCTCCTCTCCATGGCAGCCTCAGTATAACTTCCTATCTCTGTGGTTTGGGCCTTTCTAGATACTTAAGTAGACTTATCTGACATGAGTCCTTTTGTGTCTAGCTTACGGTATCTGCATTTCCTTCTAAAGTCCATCCATCTTGTGGCATATGTCACAACACCTTCTCGTGTGTGTGGTTAAACAGTGGATAATACAATATGCTGCTTTGGGGGTTCTCTGTTGTCAGTGGGTTGGGTATCCATGTCACTTCTACCCTTGGCTTCCTGGAGTGATGCTGCCATGATGATGAGGGCACAGAAATCTGTTGAAGTCTCTGCTTTGTGTTCTCTTGGATGGACATCGGGAGTGGGACTACAGTGAGGCCAGTTGACATTTAACTGCTTGAGCAAAATCTGTTTCCCATTTCCCAGTCCCACCCAGCAACACACCAGGCTTCCAAGTTCTCTGCAGCCTTACTAATCCTTATTATTCCTCCATCTTTGGAATGCTACTCATCACTGTGAGTGTGTTCATTACATCTCACCCATTTTTTGTTTCCTAAAAGACAGTCTCCTCTATGGCTTCCAATTCCTTATGTAGCTGAGGGTGACCTTAAACTTCTGGTCTTCTTGCCTCTGTCTCCAGAGCACTGGGATTACAGGCACATACCATGGTACCCAGTCTGTTTGATGATGGAGATCCAACCCAGGGTTTCATTCATGCTAGGCAAACTTTACCAACTGAACTATCTGCTTTTGTTTGTTTGGGCTTTTATTTTTTGTTTTGAGACACTATCTTGCTATGCAGCCCAAATTGGCCTCAAACATGCAATCCTCCTGCCTCGGCCTCCTGAATGTTGAACTTACAGGCATGAATCACCACACCCTGGTCATCGTGACAGAATAAGCTGATCACTAGTCAGTATGACTAAACTAGTTACAAATTTTCATTGAGGCAAAGAGTGAAAAAAAAAGTATTATGCAAACATTGGAAGTTAGCACAGCCAAGTGGGTAGAGAGCACTAGTCTCTCTGGTTTGAACCCCAGCTCTGTACTGACTCCCTAAATCTGAATGACCATGTCACAGTGGACTGATAACTCTAATACAACCTCCTTCTCTAGTAAGGATGCTGGGGCTAGCTCAAAAGCCATGAGTTTGATCCCCAGTACCACATAAACCAGGTGTTCCAGGGGCACAGCTGTGATCCTGGAACAGGGGAGGTGAAAGCAGGACAACTAAATATTCCAGGTCATCCTCAGCTACATAGTAAGTTTGTAGGTTAGCCTGGGATACATGAGCCCCTGTCACAAACAAAAGACAATAGAGAGATATAGAGAGAGTAGAGGGGGGAGTGGGGAGGAGGAAGAGGAGAAGAGAAGAAAGGCAGGGGGAGAGAAATGCCATAAGAACAGTGTTCTGTAAATATTTGCTTAAGCAGCATCAACCCAGTCAACTCCTAGGAACCACATTGAAGACTCTAGGCTGCTGGGTCAGAACCTTGGTGGGGGATGCCATCTGCATTTTCAATGAGTATGGAGTGCTCTCAGGATCCCTACCTAGAAAACATTTGTCAACCCCGGGCCCAACTCACAGCCATCTTCACCTTTAGGCTTCATTTGTCCTTTGAGTAGGTCAGGTCCCAAGAGGAGATTTTATTTATGTCTAAAGTTGTAAAACTCCTGAAACCTTACGTTATCAGAACCAATGGCCTCTGAAGACTGTAAGATGATTCCCTGAGAAGAATTTTAAGTTTTTCACTTGCTAATTTGATGACAACACTTTCTTCTTCCAGGAGCAAAAGGATGGAATTTTCCTTCCCCAGAGAAAATGACAAAGAAATCACATTTTTTGTGCCCAACTCTGCAGGAGCCACTGTAAAATCTAAAAGGCTACGTTTGATTTTGGCAAAAGAATGATCTTAAAACGACCTCTAAAGGCCAGCACAGGCCTGTGGCCCCTGTGGCCACCTGTCATGTCTGGTCTCCAGACGTGTGGGTGGCTGGAATAGACAGAACAAGACACAACTGAAGACATAACTTCTCTCGTGNCCTCACAGGGCCAAGGAAGCATCTTGTTTGCTAAAAACTTTTAAATAATCTGGGAGCACTTGTGAAATCCCTTTCACCTTTGACATTTCACAAGTTGCTTCAGAAGGGCTNGACAGATGGCTCAGTCTACACAGTGTTTGTGCAATCATGAGAACTTTGGTTCAGTCTCCAGAATGGATGGAGAAAGACAGGCGTGACAACATCCTTCTAATCCAGCTCTGAGAGGGTGGAGACATGCTGATTCCTGGGGCTTGATGGCCAGCCAACCCAGATGAACAGAAGAGTTCCAGGTAAAAAGAAAGAGAGCCTGTCTCAATTTGAAAAATGGCACCCAAGGCTGACCTCTGGCCTCCACATACACACACATGTGCAAATGCACCTGTGTACACCCATGAACAGGTAGGTATATACACAAATATTTTTATCTTTTAAAATTTATTTTTAAATGTGTGTGTGTGTGTGTGTGTGTGTGTGTGTGTGTGTGTGTGTGTGTGTAAGTTTCTGCCAAGGCTGGAAGCATTGGACCCCACACCCACACCCGCACAACTGTAGCTACAGGTAGTTGTGTGCCACCCGACATGAATGCTGGAAACTGAACTTGGGTCCTCTGCAAGAGCAGTAGATGCTCTTGACCCCTGAACCAACTCTCCAGCCCCACAAATGTTTTTTGTTTGTTTGTTTTTGATTGTATGTTTATGCAGGTATATGCACTTATGCTCTTGCAGAGTAAGTGAGTATCTACTCTCCACCTTAAAAAANTTTTTCTTTTAAAAAAACTTTCACCAGATGATAGGGCATAAGAATAGGAAAAACTGCCGGGCGGTGGTGGCGCACGCCTTTAATCCCAGCACTCGGGAGGCAGAGGCAGGTGGATCTCTGTGAGTTCAAGGCCAGCCTGGTCTACAGAGTGAGTTCCAGGAAAGGCTCAAAGCTACACAGAGAAACCCTGTCTCGAAAAAAACAACAAAAAAAAAACAAAAAAAAAAGAATAGGAAAAACTAGGATTGAGTGTTTGCCTACTTGAAACTTTGGTTCTGTCCTAGCTCTGCAAAAAAAGAAAAAAACAAATATAAAGGAAACGAGGAGGGGGAGACTTTACCTTGGCCAGCCCTGTTTTTACAATCATGCTGGTTTCATCAAGTTCCCACTGGAAAAGACATCAGCATTTCCACTCCACTGAAAGAGGAAGTAGAACTAGAAAGTCAATGTGAAGATTTTCTTCATGCAAAACTGAGATAGCTCAACATGCCATAGGATAGAAATGAGAACATTTGTAATGTGCAGTCCCAGCGTCAGTTTTGGGAGACACAATGGCAAATAGTGGGGATATTTTGCACTGAAAGCAGCAACCAGAGACACACAGTGGCAGTTCCCTAAGATTCCCCCGAGGCCCTCTGCTAGGGAGAAGCTGTCAAAGCTACAGAAGCTAATGGAGAAATTGTAGTTTTACCAGCAAGAGCTTTCGGGAAAGCCTGAGTTTCATAAACACAGTTCTGTCAGCATCCTGTATCTTACATCAACATCCTTAAGATCCAGAAACACTCAGAATATAAGATAACAACCTCCATTTTGAGGGTTATCAGAGGCCAGGCACTAGGGAAGTCCTTCATGTATGTTGCTCTTTGAACACATACAGCAATTCTATGAAGTGATCTCTTATACAAGTTAGAACAAGTAAAGCTTGTTCCTCTGTCCATTTGATAAAGAGTTATCGAGTACTTGTATCTCAGGATCTCTGAACATAGTGATTAAGAATGGAGAGGGTGAACTGAGGAGATGCTCAGCAGTTAAGAGCACCTATTATCCCAAACCTGGATTTAGTCTCCAGCACCTATATGGCTGTTCACAACTATCTGTAACTCCAGTTCCAGGGGATCCAATGTTCTCTTCTGACCTCCACAGGCATTAAGTATGTGTGTGCTGCACATACATACATATGTGCAGCCAAAATACTCATCCACATAAAAATGAAATAAATAAATCTAGAAAGGAAGGAAGGACAGACAAGCTGGCAAGATGGCTCAGTGAGTTAACAGTCACTCCTCAAGCCTGATGACCGGAACTAAAGACTGGAACCCAGTGGTGAAGGGAGATAGTTGACTCGAGGAAAGTTGTCCTCTGAACTTCATATGTACTCCATGGCACATGGAGGCCTATATGGTATATAAACACACACACACACACACACACACACACACACACACATACACACACACACATACAGCAAATAAAATTTTAGAAAAGAGTGAAAGAGTTGCAAAGTGATACAAAGCCAGTCTTAAAGGTAGTATCTGTATGATTATAGCTGAGTGACATTCTGATAAAGGGAAACCTATGAAGACAGGAAACACATAAGTGGTGGTCAAGTGTTTGGGTCAGGGGAATTGATATGAATAGTTTGACCAAAAGGATTTTTAGGATAGTGAAATGATTCTTCATAAAGCTATAATGATGGTCCATCATACTAGGCATTTGTCAATACCACAGAATGCCCACCAAGATGGTTATCAACATTGTACTCATCAGTTGCAACAAATGTCNCACATTAATNCAAAATCTTTTTCGTTTGTTTTTATGTNTAAAGATTTTATTTTTTTAGTCAGGNGGTGGTAGCACATGCTATGATTTAATNTCAGCANTCAGGAGGCAGAGGCAGGANGATCTCTGTGAGTTTGAGGCCAGCCTGGTCTACAGAGCGAGTTCCAGGGCAGGCTCCAAAAGCTACACAGAGAAACCATGTCTCAAAAAANCCCCNAAAATTATTTTTAATTTGTGAGGGTAGGATATGTGCACACGCATGCAGGTGCTCTCAGAGGCCAAAGGCAGTGGATGCCACTAGAGCTAGGGTTATAGGTGGTNATGAGCCACCAGCAGAGATGCTGANAACCCAACTCAGGTCCTCCGGAAGAGCAACATGTGTTCTCAACCACTAGGCATATCTCTAGCCCCAGAAGACTTTTATATAGTGAGTTTCCCTTGCTCAGAATGCATGAAACCAGGATCATTTCAAACTTCAGTTTTTCAGTTTGAGGAATATTTGCATATACATAATGAGATGTCCTGAGGATAGAGACCAAGTCTAAACATGAACTTCGTTTCTGTTTCATACACCTTTTATGCATAGCCTGAAGGTCATGTTTAGCACACCTGTGTTTTGACTATAACCCACCGCATGAGGTCAGATGTGGAATTTTCCACCTGTTGTATCCTGTCAGAGCTCAGAAAGTTTCAGACTTCGGAGCATCTGGGATTTTGAATTTCCNGACTCAGTTTGCTCAGCCTTCAGTAGGTTAACTAGAGAGATGGGGACTNGAAAGGTTCCCTACTTTCCACCCAGTTTTCTGCAAACCTAAGGCTGATCCAAATGTGAAGTCCCTCCACTGAAAAAGGGAATGAGGAGGTCCACAACCCCCACTATGANGAGGATTTGCAGAGTTTAAGATAGAGTAGAAACAAGGAACCATGTTGGGAAGATAGCTCANCCATTAAGAACACTTGCTGCTCTTCTAGAGGACCTGAGTCCAGTTCCGAGAACACACATCAGGCAGCTCACTTACTACCTGTGACTTCAATTGCAGAGGATTCAACACCTTCTGGTCTCCACAGGCA
>LZPO01117075.1:165436-180000 GCA_001675575.1 Neotoma lepida
GTAGACCAAAGGAAGGAAGTGTGTAGACCAAAGGAAGGAAGTGGGTAGACCAAAGGAAGGAAGAGTGTAGACCAAAGGAAGGAAGTGGGTAGAATAAAAGCAGGAAGTAGAGAGTTAGAGAACTTACATTGAGAATATCCCAAAACGAAAGCCAGAAAATCCTAAGCCAGCGAGTCACAAATTTGACCTGGAACCTTCCAGCAGTTGGCACCAGCAGGAAACCAGGTTAAGCTGTGTGACTCACTCTATCAGGGCTAACAAGGCTCTTCCTGATCCCTCGAATCATTTCCCTTGGAGCCCTCTGAGATGGCAAGGATATTCACAGCTGCATCAGCTGGTTTCCTAGAGCCAGGCTGAGCTGGACCAGTCTCTAAATTACACACCTCCTTCTCAGCCTTATTCTAAGCATAGCTGTAGGCAACACATTTAATTATTCACTAAGTACCTGCATTTACTAGTGGTGAATTAATTGCTTTATCCCCAGGAATTGGAGATTATTAATAGCTGAGGGGAGCAATTACAATCTCTCACTGCTCCTTATGTTGGAATAGCTCCCCGCTCCCAAACTGTCTACAGCTTCTATGACTCGTTTCTCCCCAGCCTCCCCAGCTCTCAAGGACTTANCAACCCTTTCTGGACCCTCCAGGNGTGCAAATTCAGAAAGTAGCTGACTTGATGGCTTAAATGTTATCTTCTATGTAAAGCCCCAAAGTGTCCAATAAAGCCACACTAACAGGTTTGTTGTTTGTGTGTTTCTTTTTTAATTTATAAAATTAAAAATATAGAATAGACACATGGAAAAGGGGAGGCAAAGGGCAAAAGGGATTTGACCCCCAACAAGGCTCTCGTGGCTGGAATTCCACGCTTTCCAACTCTGGCTGACTACTTCTGACATCTGTGCTGGATGCTGGAGTATGATTGGGAAGGTCACAAGGGGAGGGAGTGTCTCTACTGAAGAAGCAGCTAGCTAAGATCATTTCANCCCCACAGGTCATAGCAGTTAGGGGTGCATACAGAGATCCTTTGTGAGCTCAGTGGTCAGGCATAGCCTTCTGGAGGAGATGATAGCTGAAACAGCCATGAAACACAAACACTGAGTAAAAATTAATGAAATGCATGATGCACATGTGTGAAAATGTCTTAATAATGCCCAGTGTTTTGCACAATGACAATGTCANAATAATTTGTGTATGTGTGCGGTGTACGCTTGTAGTATTTGCATGCATCTGTGTGCAGGTGTGTGCCTATGTGTGCATGCAGGAGAAGGCCAAAGGCCTCTGTGAATTCAGTGGCCATTCTGCTTTACACAGCAGGTTCAAGGCCAGTCAGGGTTTCATACTGAGAGCCTGTCTCACTCTGAAAGAGAGAAAAATCTTTGACTCTTTAAGTCTGACTTTGTATATATGGATACCAAGACCGAGAAGATGTGTAAATTAATGTAATGGCTCAGGGATACTAGAGAATGGTGAGGACTGTAACAAATCAAGTGTACCGAATCACAGTTCACATTGCCAGATATTTNTGTTGATCAGGAGAAGCCAAGATCTAGATCCCCACNTACCATTTTCTTTCTTTTAAATGCTGGTGACTAGTTCAAAGTTAAAACACAGAAAAGAAAAGAATAAGTGTGAAATGGGACTGGTATCTTATGCCTATGATCCAGTGTTAGGAAGGCTGGGCCATCCTTAGTGCCACAATGAAACCTTGCTTCAGTGAAACAAAAGAGAAGCATGGGGAGGAAAAATAGTTCAAGCAATGCATTTAAATAAACAAAACTGTGAAGATCTGTGAAGGAGGGAGACCCCACACTACCCTGGAAAGTCTGACTTAACCTGAAATAAACGACACTGTGAAGATCTGTGAAGGAGGGAGGCCCCACACTACCCTGGAAAGTCTGACTTAACCTGAAATAAACGACACTGTGAAGATCTGTGAAGGAGGGAGGCCCCACACTACCCTGGAAAGCCTGCTTAACCTGAGACAAGTGTGGGCTATAGGCTGCCAGGCTACCGTCTCTGCCGTACAAAGCAGGGAACCACTGACAGCACTGAGGTCAAGGAGCAGCTTGCGGACTTGCCCTTTTATTATTTAAAGTGTATAATTGTAAGAATGGGTTCTAAATAGNTCTCTCTTATTAATGGTTTCACTATTAATAGGCATTATCAATATTAATATACATGTGCCTGAACCCAGCAACCATCTGTAAGGACACATACCAGGAAATGAATGGCTGGTGGAGAGCATGGGGCTCTGNTGCTCTNTAAGGGCCTACTGTGTGCCAAACTGCAGGGAATGGCTGGTGGAGAGCACAGGGCTCTGTGGCTCTGTAAGGGCCTACTGTGTGCCAGACCGCAGAAGCAGCCTTAGCCACCCCCTGGGAAGATTCCGGTAGAATCAACGAGCATTTAATAAGTGAATGAAGTACTCAGGACTCGGTGAGCAAAAGGAAAACCTCAAGGTTTGCTCACAAGTGACTTATCTTGGTCACATGTGACCTGGGTGATGTTTCAGAGTTTCCTGTAAATTGTTTGATGATGGAAGCTCCTGCTGTGTAACTCAGTGAGCTCCAAATTCAAATAGAGGATGCCTGGAAGAAAAACCTGTGTAAGAGCCTGAGTGGCTCAGTGGTATGGCACATATATAGTGNAGAGTGTGCAAGGCCTGAGTTTGAGCCTCAATTCCCTGCCCTCCCTGTACTCTACCTCACCTCAAAAAAAGAACTACCCTGAAGGGCACTCTGGAACGATTACTATCACTTTGTTAAACCTACCTGTAAGAACAATAGTCCTGAGGGTATAGAGGACACACACACACACACACACACACACACACACACACACACACACACACACCGTGTATTTTGAAAACCTGATACTCAAAAGGGAGACCTCCCAAACTTTGCTCACCCACATCTCTTTAAGAGCTTTAGAACCCATTCTCTTGGCTTTCCTTGTGCCAATGAACAATCCTGAGGTCAANGACTCCTTCCACAGCCCACTCCCTCAGTTTCCTGAGCACTGCTGAGTACTGGGAGCTAACCATTGACACACTGCCCCAGTTTGAGTCAGCCTTTCCCATGCCAGGGGAGGCCAGAGGATAACCTCAGCTGTCACTCCTCCAGTGCTGTCCACCTCATTGTTTGAGACAAGGTCTCTAACTGGCATGGAATTCACCAGGTGGGCTTGACTCACTGACCAGTGAGTCCCAGGGATCTACTTGTCTCCGTCTCTCCTGCCCTGGAATTAGGAGCAAGCACTACCATGCCTGGCTATTTTAACACGGTTTCTGGGGATGNGACTCAAACCCATGCATTTACGAGGCCAGTACTTTGCTGGCTGGACAGTCTTGCCAAACCTCTCCCTCAAGTTCCTTCTTATACCATTATTTTGTTGGGGGTGGGGTTGGCTCTCCCACCTTCTGGACTTTTCCTGGTTGCCTAGAACTGTTTATCCTTCTCCCTTCCCCCTACACTGGCTCCAGGAGCTTAAGGTTCATTTTTTTTTATAATAATATGTCATAGTTGGATTCACTATTTTATGTATTCCATTGGTAATTATCTAATATGCTAGTTGTACCAAGAAAGACATGGATTTTTAAAGGATTGCATAGATTATCTGATTTAATCCTTAAGCAACTGAAAAAGATCTGTTTTAAGAAAACAGCATTCCATTGTGTAACAGCCCTGGCTGTCCTGGAACTTGCTCTATAAACCAGGCTGGCCTTGAACTCAACAGAGACCTGCTTGCCTCCCGAATGCTGGGATTAAAGGTGTGTGCCACTACCCCTGGCTAGAAATCATTCCTTTTTGTATTAGAAAAAACAGAAGTGCTGAATGGTACCTACTTTGTCCAAGTTTATATTGCTACTAAGTGATGTGCCCTGGGGACGTTTGATTGCCTAGCAATGGAGGGCTACAGTCTCTCTCTGTCAATGTCCAAGCATCCAACATCCCAGGGCCTCTCCTCTCCCCAGCCTGGAAGCCACTCCCACACTTGCAGAGGCCACCTGCTCCTAGCTCCTTGCTTCCAAGCAGAGCTCAGCTCAGGATGCAACCCTTCACTTATCCGCAGCAAATAGGGACAGCCTGTTTTTTCTGAACCGTCAAACAGAACATGTGCATGTGTATAGACATGCTCGATCCCAAATCAGTGCTGCATCAAAAAGGGAAAACCTCCAGTCACACAATGTGTACCTTCTCAGCTGAGGTCAAGCAAGTAAAGGGGCTGGGCCTTCCTGTTTCAGCTCTCACACTGTAAACAAGTNTATTTTTCACGGTCTATTTAGCCCACATTTTTCTCATTTTTACTCTTTTCTTCCATGATTTCGCTGCTGAAAATGGCCCAACCACAATGCCATTGTCTTGTCTTGTGTTCTTTTGCCTAAGACAGGTTTCGTTCAGACACAGGCTGTGAAGTCATTGGTAATGAATCAGCCTATGTAGTGAGCAAGGAGTCTTTAAACAGAAACAAGGCTATGTGTTGTGCGGATCTGTTAGCAATAGTGACGACCAGAGACTTGAAATTCTAGCTCCATCTTTCTCCTAGGATCAGAGATTTGGTGTCTGCCAATTCATTTAAATTACAGTTATATGAATATAACTACATCAAATATACCCGTGTGTACACAGTCAGACGTATGTGTGCCTACTCCATACTCATAGGTTTTGTGTCCATGGATTCAATTAATTATAGATAGAAAATATCTGGGGAGATTATGTCTGCACTGAACATGTACAGACTTTTTCTTCCTTGTCACCAGTCCTGAAGCAATGCAGTATAANGCTATTTAAATAAAATTAACAATGTATGAGGTAGTGTAAGCTATCTACAGATGCTCTTGACTATACGGGAGAATGTGCATCAGGTCTACACAAACCCAGCAATTTATATAAGGGACTTGAATATACACAGGTTTTGGTGTTAGTAGAGATTCCTGGAAACAGTCCTTGGTGGATAATGGGACACACGCACACACACATACACTCTCACACATACTTTCACAAAGTCACGTGCACACATATTCATACACACTCACATACATGCACACACAGAGACACACACACACTCACTCACACAAACACATACACATGCTGACACTCACAGACATTCACACACTCACATACATGCACACAGAGAGACACATACTCACACAAACACACGTGCATGTACACATACCTTAGGATTGTCCATTTTTTAATTCTCTGAAATTAATTNGATTAATTTGCAAATTAAATATTTTAAACCAGATCTCCATAAAAATTGCACTGAGAGAAAATGCACCAAGCACATGACAGTGGCATTGAGTGTCCATGCNTCAGATTTTGTTTTCTTTATTCCAATCAGTTCAGGCTGAGTTCCTCCCCTGAAGCACATGGGGTGCCATGGACTCTCCTTGTCGAGCTGGCTTGGGGCATAGGAACAGATCTGTTCTCACTTTAAAGTTATTTGGAGCTGAAATATTTATAACTTTGTTCTGCTGACTCATTATGAAGTATCTGAGCAAAAGAAAATTAATTTCTGAAGTTGTTGTGTACACTAGGTTTGGAGAAGATTAACCAATTTTCCTTTATTATACATGTTTTTCATTCTGTAGTCCTAATATAAGTAATTTTTATTCTGGGATTTCCTCTTAATAATGAAAAATAGATTTCCATTTAAAACCTCTGAATATTCTTTTACCCTTGCAACTAAGGCATAGTATAATTTTTTTTTTCTAGAAAGCAATTAAGAAGCATTCTCTTGCACCAGTTACTGGCTCAGGAAACAAAAGAGAATGCTCAGCAAACCTGGTGACCCCCGAATGCAATCCCTAGAACCCACAGTGGAAGGAAAGATCGACTCNTAGAACTGGTTCTTTGATCTCCACGTGCATGCCATGGCATGGACACACTGACACTCANAGACATACAATAATAGTAATNACTAGAATTAAAGTTTAAGAAATCTAAGGAGCATCTCCCTTCCCAAAAGACACTGTGCTGGCTTAGCAATGGATGTTTTTGTATGTAAGAGTCTAAATGCAGCACTCACTCCAGTGTCTCCACATCCAGAGCAATTTCTCACGTTGCTTTTGCTTTTTTGTTTTCTTGCTAAACATGTTTACAAACTGTAGAAGACTTTGATGAGAAGCCTGATCTGAAAAGCAGATTGAGAAAGCTGGTAAGGTCACATCCTGTGCCCTGACATCACCTCAGAGCATCCTGAATCCCACCTTATGTTAATGAGAGATTGGAAAAAAATTAAGATTGATTTTCTTTTTAATTCTGTGTATGTGTGTGATTTTCTGTGTGTGTGTGTGTGTGTGTGTGTGTGTGTATGTATGTGTATGTGTGTGTGTATGTTCATATGCATGCAGGTGCTGGAGGAGGCCAGAAGAAGGCATTAGATCTGCCTGGAGCTAGAGTTACAGGAAGTTGTGAGCTGTCTGATATAGGTGCTGGGAATGGAACTCAAGTCCTCTGGAAGTGTATTAAACATTCTTAGCCATGGAGCCATCTCTACAGCCCCAGATGTTCTTAAATTTTAAACATAAATTTTGTAAGACTAAAAGACCTTGGCCTCTCCACTGGATGATACTTACAAAAGGTTCTGAAAAACTAGTTTTGAAGGGTGAGGATTCACACTCTCTGTGAGTCCAGAACTAACTCAACCACTTCTTTCTCTGGCTGTGAACTTTGTTTCAGACATTGAACTTNTGTGGCTCTCCCACTATAAACCAAGTCCTGGCATCTGTTTCNCAGCATTCATTTGTGTCCTGTAGTTTTTCAAGGTTTCCAGACCATNCTACAACTTTGACCACACTCTTGACGTGTGTCGGCTGCTATTATTAAAGCTCACATCAGAGGCCTGATGTGTAAATACTGGCCTGTCTNTAATCCCAGCCATGTGAGAGATGGGGCAGGATTGGGAGCTCAAGGCCAGCCTGATGTACATCGTAAGAAGCCTGGCCCCATCTCAAAACAAAACAAAACAAACTTTGTATGGGCTGAGGAGATGGCTCAGCGGGTAAACCTTCTTTCTGTGCAAGTGTGAGCATTTGAGTTTGAATCCACAGAACCCACATGAGCTGGATACCGTATTGAATGTCTGTAATCCCATCGCTCATAAAACAAGACTGGAAATGACACAGGAGGAGCCCCCAGAAGTGCACAGGCCAGCTAGTCTGGCATTTGCAGTGGTGAACACAAAGAGACCCTGCCTTAAGCAAGGTGGAAGGTAGGACCAACATCCAGTGTTATCCTTTGACCAATACACACATACTGTATGTAGCACATGCCTGCCTGTACTCACACACAGAAACACACACACACACACCTGTCTCTTATACACATCTAGATGTGTATAAGAGACAGCACACACACACACACACAAATATTAAAATAATAAAAACCTTAATGATCACATTTGTAACCAGATAGTTATTCTTAATTAGGGATAAGACAGCCAATTATATTTTGACCAATATATTGTATTTGATCATGTACTTTCAGAAGTCCAAGACACATAGTTGAGGAACAAATGCAGGAATTTTCCATTTGAAGTCCTAATTTACCAATGTCTCTGAACAAANATAGGTTTGTCTTTTTTAAAGAGGAAGGTAGGATAGGTAGGGAAAAGAGAGAGAAGGGAATGCCCCCAAAGAAAGGCAATTCGTTGTTGATTTTCTAAGTAAAAAGTTGATCACCTTAACTCTCTGTCATTTTCCTGTGGCCACGAAAACCAATGACTGACACAGTCAAGACCTGGTCTCTATAAGCTGATTCTCCTCAGCTTGCGCCAAGAACACAGCCTTGGTTGTGAGAAGAGATAAAAGCCCCTCCCTGTGTCCCCACTTGGGCTTCCCGGAAGAGCATTTGTTTGANCAACACACAAGCATCATGGGAATGGCTGCCAAGCCCACAGCTGTCCACTCTATTAAGCAGGGATGCCTTTGGACAGCAGTGTGTGTAGCTCCAATGGCTCACAGTTCCAGAGTATAGTATCCTACGGGGGAGAAGGCATGGCAGCAGGGGCTTGAGGCAGATGGTCACCTTGTATCCACAATCAGGAGACAGGAAGGTGAATGCTGGTGCTCAGTTCCCTTTCTTCCTTTGCATTCAGTCTCAGACTCATGAAAACACTAACAACAGTTCTGGTACTTAGTAAGCATTGCTCAATTCATCACCATCATCGCTTGTAAATGATACATCCGAGCATACTAGGCATCTATTTGCTGAATAGATTTAATATCTGAGTCTTACCTGAACACCTGGGCATTCTTCAAAAGTGAAACTGATAGTTGAGGAGGCATTTCTGTGATCTACTGTTAGCTAAATTAATTAAGAAGACGCCCCTCATCCATTCTTATCCAATTCCACCATTCCTCAGAATCATTTCAAAGTGGCATGGGCAAGGTGGCATGGCACAGGACAACAGTGACATGATGCCTGAAGNGCCACTGTAGGTGTGATACTGAGGGCACAGGAGCCAATTCTGTGATAAAAGTTGCCTCCTTCCTTCCAGTACTGATGCCTCACATGGGTCTGTGTGAATCCAGAGGGCTGGCCTTGCCTTCTGCATGCCNCCATTTCACATTAGTTCCTGGGAACTACTAACTAAACAAACACAGAGGATGATAGCATGATGTTCTCAATTGCCATCTGGATGGAATAGCCTTCTCCAAGCCTGCTGGGGGCCTCCTTGCCTCTAAAAATCTGACTTGTATATATGCTTAATAATAAAGCTTTGACAATAATTATATGTTTGGAGAGAGTATGAGAGAGGGAAGTGGAGAAAGCAGATGAATAGAACAAACAAATGATTTTATGTGTATGGGTATGTGTGTGTTTGTGTACATATCATGACCCATTATTTGGTATGATATTCTAAATTTTTAATAAGAAGAAATAATTATGCATTTGTATATGGTTCAGGATATGTTTTGGTACACTTACACACTGTGTAATGATACAGTTAAGAGATCCATCATCTCAAACATTTATCATTTCTTTGTGGCTAAATCATACAAACTTCCCTGTCCTGGCTGTTTGAATTCCATGACACAACACAATTGACTGTAATCACCTTGCTGTGCGTAGACAAACAGAACTTGTTCCAGAATAATACAAAGCCACCAGTTACAAATGAGAAGAGAAGTGAACAGGCTGACACCAAAGAAAAGGCTTCCAATTCAGTAGGTTGACAGAGTGAAAAGACAACTATAGAACTGGAGAAAATGTTCACCATCTAATGAGGGGTTAGCAGCTATATGGTAGAAGAGATTCAGGTAACATGGTAGGTAATGGTGATAGTGGTGGTGGTGATGGTGGTGATGATGGTGATGATGATGATGGTNGTGGTAATGATGATGGTGGTGGTGGTAATGATGATGGTGATAATGATGGCCATGGTAGTGGTGATGGTGATGGTAGTGATGGTGATAGTGGTAATGATATTGGTGGTGGTGATGGTGATGATGATATAGTGGTAATGATGATGATAGTAGTGGTGATGGTGATGGTGGTGATGGTAATGGTGGTAATGATATTGGTGGTGGTGATGGTGATGATGATATAGTGGTAATGATGATGATGGTAGTGGTGATGGTGATGGTGATGGTGGTGATGGTAATGGTGGTAATGATATTGGTGGTGATGGTGATGGTAACGATGATGGTGGTAGTGATGATAGTAGAAATGTAACATGANGCATTTTGGATTTAACTCAGTTCTGATGGTAAAGCATCCACAGGACCTCAGACAGGCTCCATAACCTCACTTAACCTCATCCTTTCAATGGACTCTCCTTTTATGGTTTCTGATTCTGTTTGGTTCTCTCCAAATCCTGCTCACCTCTTTACTAACAAAACAAGTGTGCCAGCATATTTCAGGTTTTGATGCAACTGGATTGCACTGAGCTCTGCTGGACCTCTGCCAAATTTTATGCTCCTTTTTCATAAATACCTGAGTAACACTTCAACCCAAGAAGGCAGGGAAAAAGAAACCAGGTCCCTGAGGAGCGAGCCAAGAACACACAGGGGTTGTATATTCAGAATGGCGCTCCCATTGTCCTGGGGCATAAATCTTCAGCTCTGCAGATCTGCTCCGCTTTGTAGGCTCCAAGCACTGCAACTTGACAAACACCCGAACAGGCCAGGTCTAGCTAGGCAGAAGCATCCCATGAACATTTTCTGTCTCCTGTAAATGTTCAAGAGCTTGGCACCAACGTGTTTACTTTCATCATTCCTGGAAGGAACTCTTCTCTTCGTCAGCTCCCCTATCTGTGACAGGAGACAGGCTTCGAATTTGTCCAGATCTTGAAAACGGTGCAGTCAAGAGCTGTGACCTTGAAGCCCATGCTGTCCCCCTTCCAGTGTGTCTCTGAGTAACTCATGCAAGTGGCCCCGGAGAACTTGCAGAATCACCCCAGATAATGCCTTTTCCATAGAAATTTCCTTTTCTAAACTTTATTATTTTCAACTTTTGNGTAGCAGAGTCTCCAGTATCTCAGGTTATCCTCAAACTCACCACATAGCCAAGAATGAGCTGGAACATTGATCCTTCTGCTTGCCCTCCCCAGAGCTCTAAGTACAAAGTTTCTACAGCATGGGGAGTTGAACCTAGGACTTCCTCCTCACTAGGCAAGCACTCTACCAACTGAGCCACATCTCCAGCCCCTAAATCTTAGGTTTTTGCAGGTGAAAAATAAGTTGAGCAATGTGAATGAGTTCTGTTATGTTAGCTGTTGAAAGAATCAATAGATTTACTGAGCATCTTCATGGGCCAGGCTTGGTACTGGGTAAGTAAGGCATTAAGATCCCTACACAGAGCATTAGATTCAGTGCCGTCCTTCCTGGAGCTTATTAAGAAAGAATTCACGGCCTTTGCTCTTATGTTCAATTTATTTATAGATTCCTGGATGCAGAAGCACAAAATCTAAGTCTGGGCAGGCTGAATAAATAAGCCAAGCTTGGCAGTGCAGCTTCTGAGGCTTGCAGTGGGGTCCTTCCCTGCCCCTGCCTCAGCCACAGGACTTCCCCTTCCCCTCCATGCATAGCCCCAGCTCCCTGTGCCCCTCTTAGGCTCTCCTACCCCTGGAGGCCTGCATTTGATATAGGTAAGCAGAGACTCTCCCTGCNAATATGGCACATTAGTCACCATGTAAAAGTTTAATTTTATTTTACCAGATTTTATAAGCTGGCATGTTATCAGACCTGTCTTCCTCTATTGCTGCAAGTGCCACTGTTTGAAGGTATTCAGAATGCCTCTTAATCTTAGTCTACTCTTGACTTCTAAAAGGACATGACTACATACAAAAAAAAAAAAAGTACCACCCAAGGAGAGAGATGATGACTGAGTGAGCCTAGAATGATTGCAGAAGCCTCGTGTCAGAAATGGGTGTGCCATTCAATGTCCCCTGATAACCTCTGTGTCAAGCCTGGGGACCTGACTGGCATCCACCTCACCTGTGGTTGTGCAGTAGGTGCCAAAAATGAGTACCTTCACTTTTTTTTAATACTAATGTGTAAAAAAGCAAGAAAGAAACCCATTAGCTGGTTTTTACAGGTTATGATACCGACAGAATCCAGACCTACCCGGTTAGCCCTTACTGTCATCTTCTTTGACTTAACAATCCACCTTTGCTGCTTGTCCATGCTGCTGGGCACCTGTGCTTGAAGACTTTTCTGTTTCGTTGTTGTATTGTGTTGGTTTTCCCCTGACCATACTGCAGTTTTTCAATTTATTCTAGGGCTGATGATAGACATTTGGATAGGTTCATTTGCACCAACTATGAATAGTGTTACTCAAAACAGTCTAGAACATGTCATTTTGCTCTGTTTGGGTTTGGGTTTTGCTTCACTTTTTCTTTTGAGACAGATTCTTACTATAAATTTCAGGTTAGCTTGGAGCATACTACTTCTCTGCCTCAGATTCCTGAGTGTTGGGATCAGAGGNATGTACTGCCATGCGAGGCACTGTCATGTCTTTTGATGGTTCTGTGTGGACCTGTTTCTGTCAAGTATATATCTAGAAGCAGACTGCTGGGGTATATCAGTTGCCCTCTGATCTCCATGGATTTGCTTGGCACACATGCCCCTCTCCCAATCATGCACACACACACACCCAACAACAATACATTTAAAACTTTAAGAAGTTAAATTTAAAATCAGACTCATCAAATATTTATCAAAGGATATACTTACCAGAAAATAGCCCAGAGACCAGATGTTGAAGTCTGCTCAGATTCAACAGGTCTTTTGTGGAATGATCTTTTTGTACACTGTGAAGATGTGTCTCTGCCAAGGCACCTTCTGATTGGTTTAATAAAGAGCTGAATGGCCAATAGCTAGGCAGGATAGAATAGGTGGGACTTCCTGGAAGAGATAAGAATGCTGGGAAGAAGAGAGAGGATTCACCAGCCAGACTCAGAGGACTGGATGTACTGAGGAGAGGTAATGAGCCACACGGCAGAACATAGATTAATATGAATAGGTTAATTTAGGTTGTAAGAGCTGGTTGAGAACAAGCCTAAGCTAAGGCCAAGCTTTCATAATTAATAAGAAGTCTCCGTGTCATTATTTGGGAGCTGGTAGTTCAAAGAAAATCTGACTACACAGGTCACATGCATAGGGCACAGAGGTGCAAACTGGCTGCACATGGGAGCTGTTCTGAGTATTTTGTTTGGTTTGCTATGTTTTGAAAATTAAGACATGGCATAAAAAGTCTAGGTCTTTAGTTTCTCTTCAAATATTGAGTTTTAGCAACTGCAGTACCCTCTNCTATGTGACAGCAGTAGGCTGGGCTGGATAAAAGTCACCTGTTCCCAGAGCCCACTAGTTNCTACCTACCCTTGTTGCCCTCCTCTGGCTCCTCTCATTTACATAAACTACTTGATTCTTGTGACCATTGGGTTTCCTGGTCCCTAGGATACAGAATTACATTTGGAGGAGGAGGTTGAGACATATTGAGGCTAGCAAAGTAGCCTAGGCTAGACTCAACTCGTTATATAGCCCAGGCTGGCTTACAACAGTCCTCCTACCTCAGCTGCCTGGCTAAATTTATTTATTTGTTTTTGCTTGTTTGTTTGTCTATTTATTCATTTATTTATTTATGTTCAGGCTGGCCTTGAACACTATGTAGGCAAGAATGNCCTTGAATTCCTGATCATCCTGCCTNTACCTCCCAAGTGCTGAGACAATAGACATGGGCTACCACATCCCACTTAAGAGACAGGGTCTTGTTATGGGGACCAGATTGACCTTGTNCTAGAATCTTTCTACCTCAGTTTCCCAAGTACTAGGATTACAGTTGTGTGCCACCAAGGCCAGATAGAGAATTACATTTTTAAATGTGTACTTTCATAAGATACAGCGGTACACACCTGTGATCCAAAACGTTGCTTGTGAGTTTCTGGTCTTACTCCACCCCACCCTCCATATATATATATATATATATATATATAGAGAGAGAGAGAGAGAGAGAGAGGACGTGAAAAAAAACTCATATTTTTTTCACCCTTGACATTCCAGGCAAGCAACTGATCACTAAGTTGCATCCTCAGACCTCCCTCATCTATACATAGCACCACCACTGCCTACTTAATTGCACAGTTAATTGATGATCACATAATATGCTGGCTAGTCTTAGGTCAACTTGACACACAAACTGGAGTCATCTGAAAGGAGGGAACCTCAATTGAGAAAATGCCTCCATAAGATCCAGCTGTAGGGCATTGGCTTAATTACTGATTGATGGGGAGGGTCCAACCCATTGTAGGTGGTGCCATCCCTGGACTGGTGGTCCTGGGTTCTATACCGAAGCAGGCTGAGCAAGCCAGGAGGAGCAAGCAGCACTCTTCATGGCCTCTGCACCAGTTCTTGCTTTGAGGTCCCAGCCATGCTTGAGTTCCTGTTCTGACTTCCTTCGATGCTGAACAGCGGTATGAAGTATAAGCCAAATAAACCCCTTCCTCCTTATTCGCAATAGCGATAGTAACTGTAACATACAGAAATTGGTACCAGAATTGTGGGTATTGGTGTGACAGACCTGACCAAGTTGTTTTGGGGATGACTGTAGAAGGTCTTTGAAACTTAAGGCTGGAAAAGACATTGGGTGTTCAAAGCTTGGTGAGCTAAGTGTTGAGAGAAATACAGACGATGGAGCCTGGCTTGGGAAGTTCCAGAGGGAAGTTCTGAGAGTCCCTTAAAGACTCTGTCCAAGCCCTTGCGTATTTTGAGTTAGGAATCTGTGGTTCTGATTAGCTGGGGCTGAAGAATCTGCTGTGATTAACAAGAGACCTGAAACNCTAAAGAAAAGCCTTTGCTTTACAATTGATGCTGGTCAGGGTTCGTAACCACTCATTTGATGAGAGGCTGATATTCAATATAACACAAGGAATTCAAACAGCTCATGTTTGTGGGCCAGAGCACACATATTTTTTCCTCTAAGAACACACACAGGTGTATGAAGCTGTCTCAAAAAATGAGAACCAGTCTCAGAATAAATAAATAAAAATGGAGAACAACTGTGGAAGACACCTAATGTAGACCTTTGACCTCCATACATGCTCACATAGGGGAGTACACTT